>JXSR01S022346.1:15671-35379 GCA_000969725.1 Ophiothrix spiculata
TTATCTTTAGAAATATTCTACATAATTCAATGAAACATCAGCATAATAGACCTTTATGAACTGTATACATTGCCTGTGATAGTGTTTCGGAAGAGGTCTTGAAATTAGTTATACTATAGTGTTAGTTAGGGCGTACCCCATACGCCCTACGCCTGAGCTGGCAGTATTTTAGGACATCCCCATACGCCTTACGACAGGAAAGAGTTAAGCCAGTATGTTATTTACCAACACATTTAGAAATTCATACTGTGATACTCACCTTTATTTTGATGAGGCTCTATATTAAGTGCTGGAAATAAAATAATAAAGACATGAAGTAATAATATGTAGTCACTTTTTCCTAAGAATTTTAAGGTCAAAAAGCATGTCATCACTTTTGCACTCAATTTCATTCAGAACTTTTCTCACAATATACAATTCATAGTCTAAAGATTTCTTTTGTTGCTTTTTTTTACCAACTGAAACAATTAAAATCTAATTTCATTCTTAAAAGATTTCTGATAGATTTTCGTTATTGAAAGGTATTCAAACACGCTACAAAGTTGTTCATCAAAAATCAACAACTCTGCATCTGATGCGTTGCCGTATTTCTATCATGCTCAGGTAGAAAAGAATATGCAGACGCATGGATGCATCCTTGTGATTTGTGATGAACAACTCTGTAGCATATTTGAATACCTAAATGAACAATAGCATCACTAACAGAACATGATATCACAACTACAGTCGTTTTTAAATTTCTTGAATGCACTTACACGGATTAATATCTTTTGTTGAGCCAGCAGCTGTTTCTGATTTGGGTTTCTGAAACAAAAAAAGTATCATATCTGATTTTATTTTTCAAGGGGCATAAAAGGTCCATACATGAAGTTAGAATTACCATGACACGGACCAACATACTGTGATTATCACAGCACAAGTCAGTCTCATCTAATTAGTTCACAAGCGGCAGCTGTTTTTCCCTCCTCAAAATAGAAAAATATTACAGTGATTTATTTTCAAGGTCTACACAAAAAATAGACTTGCATTCATGATATATTCATAAATCATTCGAAAGTTGCTACTAAATGACAAGATCACATCATCATATACTCCGCTGTTTGAAATGTTTTGTAAGATTTGGAATCAATCATTCTTTGAAAATGAAATACATCCATATGGTTAGATTCACATTTCACAAAAAATAGATATTTCAATGAGAAGGAAACCATGCTTTATAAAACTATTGGTGAAATGTTATTCTGTCGAAACAAACACTCACTGAATAAATATGATGCCTACATTAAATCATAGTTTGCAGGTGCCAAGGCAAAGAAATAAATCTACTTTCCACACCCTGCATTAAAAAGATGTGACTTTATAATCTTCTGTAAATTACATTAAACAGACGTAAATCTGAAAATGATAATATAGAGTGTGCTCTTTGGATGTTATCAGGTATGAGGTGAATGACAAGAGAAGGAGTATGATGTAAAAGGAATATGAGACGTAAATCTTTGAATATGTTCATCAGGATTTCACATTGCAAATTCCAATAAAGTTCTTGAAGTAAAAATCCACTTACTATTTTCAGTAGTGACGTTTCACCTCCTAACAGGAGGCTTTCTCAAACTGTACTGGCAGCCGATGAGATGACATCAAAATCAGCTGATCATACATGTGACTTAACTGGTAGGCCCCCTCATCTTCGTTCATTAGCTTGGCACTGTTCCTGTTCACGATCTCATTGGCTGCCAGTACAGTTTGAGAAAGCCTCCTGTTAGGAGGTGAAAGGTCACTAATAAAAATAGTACGTGGATTTTTACTTCAAGAACTTTATTGGAATATGAGACATTCTTGGTTCGAAAGACAAGGTACAGACGTGGAGTGGAGAGACTTACAAGATATAAGGGAAAAAACATATGCTTACCTGTATATGATGTGGTCTGAATAGAAACTGCCTATTTAAGTTAGATTTTTCTATTAAATCATTATCTGTTATTGTTATCTGCAAAAACAAATACAAAATATCAGCATTTGATAGGGCAAGAAACCAATGCATTCTGTCAAATACTGATCATGAAGGGTAGAATATTTATTATACTTTATCTTGGACAGAAGAAGCAAACTATTATAATGTTGACATTCTCCAAGCATCATCCAGAGGAGAGAGCTTTTTAATGACTCTTGAAGCTTTGTAGGCCTATATCAAAGAACTCAAGCCACAGATCAACACCAAGGATGAATACAGTAGAAGGGAACAAACGATTAAGATGTAGTCAGTGGTCTTCTGATCTCTTATCATTTGTTTTATCATGTTCATCCTTAATGTAGCTGAAGTTTAGTTGTAATCTTTGTAAAATCTATTAGTTTGATATTCAAAACTCTTAATTGGTTTTGCTTTGTTTCAGATGTGAACCTGAAGATGACAGTAATGTCGAAAATATTTGTACAATAGCAGTAGATTAGAAGTTGTTATCAGTGTTGGCTCCATTGTACTATAATTTTATATATATCCTATTGAAAATGTTATAGAATAGTTGATTTTTGTGATGTAGCTCAATTTAAGTACCAGAGCCCCAAGCAACAAGTACTAAACCTTTGCAAAACTATAAAGAATTTCATAACTCTTAGAGCGCCGATGGCAAAAATTTGGTGTTTTCATTGATAGCTGCTTTTTGTTAAATTTGATTGTTTACCTGAATGACACACCTTTCTGAAGATTTACTATTTGAATACATGATCTACTTGCAGAATTGATCAATTAATTTGTGAGAAGCAATAAAAGTTTTGAAAAATATGGATGTTTTTGTGATTGGTTATGCATTTAAACGTGACATTCAAAAAAGTTGCTATAAGGCAGCTATTAATGAAATCATGCGATTGGTGCAATTTGCACCATTTGGCGCTTAAAGGGTTAATGTAAATGTGATTCCTACCTTGCCATTAGGTGCAGATGCTATACCTAGGAGTGCATAGTTCTTCATCATCTCACAGCCAATAGCACCACAGCCAACCATGAACAGCTTGAGATTGCCTAATTTCTGTACCATATCTTCACCTAGACATATCCGTAATGAATCATATCTATCTCCCCTATGGAACAATATGTACAAAAACATTTCTTAAAATCTAAAAGTTGTTCATCAGATGTGATTAAGACAGTAAATTGGATTATCAGACAAAGAGATATGCCCTAAAATATGATAGAAACTTTTGCCCTTTTAAACTGCAACATTTTATGGTAGACATATACCTACTCTAATTGAAGAGTGTTTTTTCAAAACTCACTTTGTCCAACGGCTGCCGTGATGCTAGTTTTTGAAACCAAAATTCTTCATCCAAATTGTTCCGATGGTCATTTTACCTCATATTCCAAGGGTTGAGGGTCCTTATCCCGACTACGATCAAATGGGCGCGGTTCACTGCCCTGAAGTGACGTTATAGAATAGTATTAAAACAGATTTTTTCAAAACTCACTTAGTCCGGGGATAAGGCATGATTCTAAATAATTGCCTTATTGTGTGTGTGCATTGAAGTGCTTGTATGAATTTTCGGTCAATATGACATAAATTTTTGTCACTTGCACTGAGTTTTGACAACAAATTCAACTCACAAAATCAATAGTATAATAGAATTATATTATAATCTATGCAAATATGACATATGGCAGCTATTGGACTAAGTGAGTTTTGGAAAAACACTCTTCAATTGAAGAGCGTTTTTCCAAACCCACTAAATCCAATACCTGCCAGCATGCCAGATTTTGAAACAAAATTCTTGTTTCCAGATTTGTTACCACATTTGATGCAATTTTTTCCCTCATATTACGGAGGGCAGAAGTCTAGTCCTTACATTAATCAAGCGGTCAGAGTTTGCTGCATTGCAGGGACATTATTCAATAAGAATTAAAGAGGAGTTTTCACAAACTCACCAAGTGGAGGAAACATGCATATTCAAGATAAACATCTCTTGTTGTGTGTGTGTATTGAAGTGCTTCATATAAATTTTGATCAATAGGTAAGCGTGTTTCCAACAAATATGATTGTTTTCATACTTACTTTGGTTGAAAAGATTCTACAGGCAGTGATTCTTGTCCTTGTAATAATTCACTAGCATCTAAAAATAACTGCAGAAAAACAAATATGATAATTATCACATATTATAAATAGAAATTGTCGAGTATGCTGTCAGTCTTTAACTTGATGTATATACAAGTAACAAATAATATTTTTTTGTATTTGTTCATACTGTTAAAAGAAATTCAACTTTCAAGTACTACCTACCTAGTTTGTATCAACATTCAAATAAGGAATCTTACTTAGTTTTGCAAATATAATATTAAAAATCCTATATATTATAAATTTACAGCTTCATATCACCTGGTCTTGACAGCGTATTTACCAAAGTGTCTGCTTAATAAGTGATTTGTCCTAGGTTCAATTCTTTGCAATGGACATTTTATGTTGGATGGCTTGCCTCACCCCAGTGCTCGATTTTAAAAGGTTTTACTTGCACAAATGCAAGTAGAATTTGCTCTGTGCAAGTGAAATTTTGTCAGTGCACCATTGAGTGCAAGTAAAATTACTTACTTTTTAGCTTATTATTGAAGATAATTTTCATCTGTGCAAGTAACTAAAAATGTCAAAATCGAGCACTGCCTCACCCCTTCAGGGAAAGAATATTTGTGCAATTTAAATTAAACTATTTAAGCCAAATTAACTCTTGGTAATGTTAAAAACACATTTACATTAAAATACACCATATCCATGAATAGTACAGTACTGCAGACCATTTCTACTAGGAATGAGCAAACACACCATCTATTTGTACTTGATTGGTTTAGGAGCTATCTTAGAAATAGAAAACAATTTGTATATTACAATAATTACAGTTCAGATATGAAAAATATTACATGTGGTGTCCCCCAGGGATCTATTTTGGGACCGTTACTTTTCATACTGTATGTAAATGACATAACAAATACATCATCTATTCTAGACTTCATATTGTTTGCTGATGACACCACTATTCTTTACTCCAATAAGGATATTAAAAATAATATAAATGTTGTAAATAAGGAACTGATTGAAGTAAGCAATTGGTTTCAGGCAAACAAATTATCTGTTAATGCCACAAAAACAAATTACATGATCATGGGAACATCTCACATGACTTCATCCAAATCCCAGGACAATATAAATGTTACCTTAAACGGCACTGAATTAGAGAGAGTTAAAATAACAAAATTTCTAGGTGTTTTGATTGATGAATGTCTAACATGGAAGTATCATATTGATTGTATTTCAAAAACTATATCTAGGAATATTGGTGTCATGAACAAACTAAAGTACTCTATTCCAACTCGTATTCTTCATACCCTGTACTGCTCATTAGTATCACCATATCTTAACTATGCAATCCTAATATGGGGAAATACTTGTAAATCTTACCTTGATAAACTTATCAAATTGCTAAAATGGGCAATAAGAACGGTTGCCGGTAGTCACTACCGAAGCCATGCGGCACCACTTTTTGCAAAACATAATATTTTAACCGTAACAGATGTGTATAGTCTTGAGCTTGGGGTTTTCATGTTAAAATACCATATAAATGATTTACCTGTAATTTTCAATGAATATTTTAATAGACGTTCTGATATACATAATTATCAAACAAGACATGCAAATGATCTTAACATCGCCTTAAATAAAAAATCATTTACTGATAAAGCTATCCGTACAAGTGGTCCTATCCTTTGGAATTCATTATCATGCGAAATAAAAAATTGCAATAATGTGAAACAGTTTCGAAATCAACTTAAGCAAAATATTATTCTGAATTATGTTTGGTAGTTGTGCTGTCAGGTTTTTTTTATCTTAAACCATTGTCTGTAACTTTTTGTTGTATCCTAATAGGGATGGACATTCAACAGGCCTTATTGGCCTTCCGGTCCTTTCCTCCATAAGTCTTTTTTTGTTTTTTTGTTTGTTCTTCTGTATTTTTTTGTATTTTATGGAAATAAAGAATCTGAAAAAATCTGAATCTAGTTACTAAAAACTTGCGAGCACACCACCAACTTCTCACTAGCTGCCCTCCCTCGGACTCAAACTTTGCTGCACAAAATGTTTGCCGAAGACAAAGGACTTGTTGAGATAAGCGGTTGTTGGTCTGTGGATATTTTCCAAGGGTGTTTGGCGAAGTCTAATCCATGACAGACAGACACTTGTTAAAACCGTGCAGATTCACTGCCACAAATAATACCTTTTTTACTACTCCCTTTGAGAGAAATTCATCCGAAATAACCCTTGCAACTCCCTTGTATCTGTGTGTGGGTGTAGATGGACGACAAGACAAGCACTTACTTACCCATTGATTTAATGGTGTAAACTTTCCTGTGAGTGCCTTCAATACTTCTTGAGCTACAATGCCACCCATTGATGCAGTGAGAGGCACAAATGATCCCTGTGCTGTATAGGCAAGATTGGTGATGATGTCCTTATCTAATGGCGCTACAGGATTGGATAATTGGCTATTTAGTTTGGTTGCTATATCAAGTAATTTCTCTGCATCTTCTGATGATCTGAAAGACAACACAGTTTGTTTGAAAATTATTGTACGCATATTATTCATGATTGTTGAATGCGTTCACAAAAGGTTATTCTGCCTGCCTCCAAATGACACATGCAACAATGATGCAATAAGTAAAAAGCAACCAAGAAAATATCACTTAAGGATTTTTTAAGTGGTCTAGCGGAACAGCAGAGGAGTACAAATCAGTCGCAACTTTGAATATTATCATAATGTGGTTAACAAATTATGCCCTTGTGCTTTGATATGCAGGAAAACACTATACAAAATAGAATTTTATTTTTTTAATATTATTCATTTTGATTAGAAATTTCTAAAAAGGCTTTTGCTTTTATACAAGCATGCTGTTTTCTTAAGATATAATTGAAATCATAAACTTTCCTGAAGCATTCAGTATAAGTCAAACCAGTTTGTTTCAATTATTTCAACGCATCAACAATAATATATCTGATCCTCAAAAATATTCATCAAAATATGCAATGTAAATTCACCATCCCAAACTGCCACATCAAAAGTGCTTAAACAAGAGCATGTCTGCCAACATTCAAATTTCAGAAAGCGGGACAAATTAGATGGAATGAAAAGAAAAAAATTTCTGAATTTCCTATACATTACTATACATAGATTTTGCAAGAGGGACATATGTCAAATCACTATTGCTAGAGATAGTTGGCACATATGCAAAGAGGACTACATTTCTTTTTCAATATAATATATGTGTTGTGCAAATAACTTGTAATAGTTGCAATGTACGGAACCCTTAAACAAGTCAACATGAAGCAGCTATTTTAACTCTATAAACATACTGTTTGCACAAAGAAGGCAGCCCATGTTTTGGCCTCAGATCAACATTTCAACAAGTAATTGACATATAAGTATGTATGTATATATGCAGACATTGTTTAACCTTGTCATTAAGGATTATTAAGGGGAAAACCATGAGCAAGGCACTATTGCGTCATGTTAAGATGGTTAAAGCACAATGTTTTATAAAATATATATACTAATAATAATTGGAGGGCCCTTACGGAAGGAAGTGCTGGATCACTGATAAGGCTACCCTTTTATCAATTAATGAATATATAAAAACGAGGCACCAGCTGAAGTTTCAACATTAAAGTAAAAAAATCCCTCACTAAATTATACAAAGTAACACTATTTAGAGGAAAATATCCATTTGTCATTATACACAATCAGCATGACCTTAAAATACCTTTGAGAGGCAGTCATTCAGGCAAGATCTTAAACACCCATTAGTGTCAAGTATTCAAGTTAAGTCATGGCCACTGTGAGTGCTATGTCTGAGTCAAGGGTTGAAAACGTATGCATATAAATACTACAAAATACCTGAGGAAATCGCGGTATTTAGGTAAATCCCATTCATTCTTCAATGTTGGAAAGGTAACAGACTCACTGTGAAAGAGGTCTGGTTATCCTCTCACAGCAATATTGGTGGATACATCATGGATGAAATTAGTGGAGCCTGGCCTATTTGTTTCAAAAGAGAGATGGGCACTCCCACCTGTGCATATAGACCGTTGCCTTTACCTTTATTACAATAACACACCCTTTAAAATTATGATGAAATGTGTGCAAGTTACCTAACCCCTGGTAGCCTCTTGTGTTCTTCTAAAAACTGTAATAAGGCACTGATGGCTAGGTGATTTGCATAGGGGTCTTTGGTAAAGTCTACTAGTCTAGTTGCTGGGGCTTTGAGTTGTGTTGATAGAGACTCCTGTAAATGAAAAAGAAAAACACCAATTTTATTAACATGTAAATCACTATGTTTTATAACAATCGATCTAAATTAAAGGCATTAGCCACAATTATCCACTTTGGTATGAAAACTTGTAAAAACTTATTGAATCAAAGAAAGACACTAAAAGAATCAAAACAAACAAACAAAATTATATTACTTGCTCTAAAAAGGCAATTTTCAGCCAAATCCATTTCTTGGGCTTCTATCAGCAGTGTTTCTTTTTCCTAAAGTTCGAGATTTCAAATGTACGACTGTTGATTTAAAAGTGAATATTATTCTTTAAGGAAGGTTAAATATACTTAACAACATGATTTCTTCAATAAAATATATTGTTTAGTAACAAAGAAATTTAAATTTTAAGAATTCAGTGATTTATTTCTAGAAACACTATCACTGAATTTCTCATTCTCCTGAGAAGGAGATATTCAAAGCACAAATAATTGTCTGTTTAACTATAAATGTTCAATTTCAACAAGAATGGTTTTGGATAATAGTTAGTAGTTGGAAGTGCTTTCTAAAAATGCAATAAAATCAGTAGGTGTTGAGGAAAGTGGACCTTTACTTTGATGATCGTGGCTAATGCCTTTAACATTTTCTGACCAAAGTTAATTTAAATCCTGCTTGATTTTTTTATTTTGGACATCCACATTCCACTTCAGTAGATTTTACTAAATTCACTAAAAGCAGGTTAACTTGAGCTTTAAACCTGATGTTAACATTCAACCTCTTTTTGTACACAGGCCTGCAAGGTATTTTAATCTGGAACATAGCTGCTGTGTTTTGTGATGAGGCATAGTGTTGATGACTAGTGCTCAACATTATATTAAAGCAAGGTTTTTATCCGAAATGGTCTTGAGTAAAAACAGTCTAAAATGAAGGAATGTGACTATCTAAAAGCGTTTTCAAATCTGTTTAATCAAACTTGTTTTTGAAAAAGTGTGCTTTTCCACTGTATATTGATTGATTAATTGATTGATAAAGAGTTTGCAGGTGTATTTTGTCAAGAACTTGTTTTACCACAGAATAATGGATAAAAAGCACATGTGTGCTTTCCTATATTAACTTTAACTTCCAAACGCTTAAAAACTATTTAAGTCCGAATACGTCATACAAAAATTTCCTGTTTCCCCTGGGATTTGAACCCTTGACCTCTCGCATCCCGTTCCAATGTCCAGCTACGGCATGCCACCGAGTATGGCCTGCCATGGAAGCTCTTTCGTGCCCATACGTATCCCCGGTCTATGTCGTATTTGGACTTAGGCAAATTTCTTGATTTTTGCTTGTTGGATTTTGTTGGACTGTGACGTGTTAGGGTTAATACACATGGAATTAAATTTGGGATCTGGAATTCAATTCAACTAAATGGCAATAACAGAAAAAGTAAGAATATCTAGGCCAAATCATTTGGAGGATATTAATATCTACTAAAAACAAACCCAAGAAACTAAATAAATAAAAGTAATGGGTGACAGAGGATGCTTCATTTTAACACTTTATAGTATCGGTTTAAGCTATGTACCACAATTCCTTGGACAATATAAATAAAAACCCAGCGTGAAGGGCCCAATTGTATATAAACATGACTGGCACCCAGCGTTTTTGTAGTCACATGATCAATTTTGTCAGAGAAATTATAGCGCAGACTTATTTAGTGTTCATTTATTGGTATTACTTTACTCAATACCTGCAATGATATAACTAGTTTTAATTTTCTAAAATACTTTTATGAGGTGTAAAGATTCTTTCCTTTATCATTGTGATCATTGTGGAAATGTTAGACAGATCCCTGTTGCACAACAGCAATATTCATTGCATGCACCTTACTCATTCCAAAAAATCTGAGTCTCAAAAATTTTACAAAATGATCATCTATGCTAACATTTGAGGGTCATACCATTGGCAGAGAAAATATTCCACTAAACATTAAACTTGACCAGAACGCATTATTGGAATCTGATGCCACATGTTTGTTGAGGTGGTTTGATACATACGGATAACAAAAAAGATTACCCACCTCATGAAACACATTAAATGTTGTCTCAAGTATCAGCACTCATGTCTACCTATGCCATTTTCAATGGCAGGCACAAGGCTGATTGGAATATCAAGGAGATCTAAACCCCCATTTTTCCTGCTCACAATTTCAAGTCGCAGTCTATTTTCGTTAAAAATTCAACACAAAGTATACTTACGAATTTAGCAGTTGTAGGCATTTTGACTTGAGTTGCTATCCCTCCAGTCTCATGTGGTTGGAACTCATCTTTGGTCAGGTCACCAATGGTATATGCATACGGAGAGATTACTGTACAGGAAAAACACATTGATATGATTTGAACTAGCAAAAACATTCAAAACCATACAGAACCAAATCCAAATATATCCTGCTAAGCCAATGTTCAATTGCCTGACCCTATATGTGACATAATCGAGGGGAATGAGTCAGATGTCGGAAATATTGATTTTGAGATACAGAACAATAAAGAGAGAAAATTCTTCTGTTTTTCATTGTTTTTTGAGGTCACAGAATTGTAAACATTTCTGGAAACAGATGACCAATTCTGATGTTAAATCAAAATGTATAAGCACAAGTTGGTTGTAATAAAGAATGAAAATGAAACCGACATGCGACCAATTTCCCTTGATTGTGTCACATGTATATGCACATAGGTCAGATATCTGATCCCCATGATGCAATTCCCGACTGTATGAAGATCACAGTTTAAGCCCTAGGCCTATTGAGTATTACAGGGTTTTTGGTGTTTTTTCTTCGCCAATTCTTTGATATATTTATACTTGAGTTTATTTAGACCCTTTTCCCTAAAAAAAGGAGAACTGTTATGGTAATATATTGCACAAGAGTACATTTATCTTCCAAATGGATTGGAATCCAACATTCTTGGGCAGCTGTGCATTAGAAACTAAATATGTATTTCAGTGGCCACACCAATTACAAATTATTTGCTCTCCAATATCGTGTAACTAATATGTCTGTAATGTGTCTGGAAGATTATTCCCAAAATAACAGCACAACCACAACAATCGTAAGTAGGTATTAATCAGTATATTCATCTATGTGAAAGGACAGACGCTTAATCTCAATATAAATATGAAGAAAGGTGTCTCAAGACTAGATGCAAATGTACAATTGAAACATTAATAATACATGTTGGATTCAATCAGAGGTTAATTTCTACTATTTGTAGCTTTTAATTTATCTGAGGCTTTCATTTCCAATGCTTGTTAATTTTTGTTTTATTAAGTCATTCTTTATGTAAGAAAATGCCCTTACACTTATTTCTAGCGTATGATTGGTTGATCTCTGGGATTTGCAAATGCAGACTTGCAAACTGCAATGCAATGCATGGAAATTGAATTAAACAAAATAATAAAATAATAGTGATGTCATATGTTGTCCATCACTATACTTTGATCAACATTACATAGGCATGCCGATTCACACAGTAAACCAATACAAAAACGCTTGTGCGTAACTTTAAGGTGGTTTCAGAGTAGCTGTCGTTGTGGCAGACGACCAAGCTTGTAGCTGCGGCAAACAACCAAGCATTTGCAATATGGAGTTGTCGTAATGCAGCACGACACATTTGCATATTGCTGCATAAGTCTGTCGCCTGAAAAGTTGAATTTATTCCAACTCAAATGACTTGCCGTTGCGACCACCGCGACAGGGTAACTGATATATTTACTTGTCGTGCTTTCCGCAAAATTTTCTAGGTGCGACAAGGTCGAGTTTGCACACTTAAAATGTTTAAAGTCACGCTGGTTGTACGACCACCATGACACACTCTGAAACCAGATGCAGTGTTTCATATGTGCTACTGACATATATATTAGTATCTATGTCGCGCACGTGAATAGGGTAACCTTTGCTCCCAGATAAAAAAAAAGCCCTCGAATTCCAATCAATTTAGTGGTGATCAAAGAATAGTCTGTATCTAAGAATTTGCCTGTGCCAGGGGTAGAAATTCGTGTTGGTGTGCGTGAATCAAACTTGATTCACGCAGGTTGGATGTTGCGCGAATCATGATTCACGCAAAGTGCGTATAAGTTGATTCTCGCAAATTATTTTAGGGGAATCAAATTTGATAATGTAGACAATGCACATAAACAAAGGAAACCTAAAGCAAATTGTAGGCCTAGTCAGGATAGTGTCATTATCAGTATGTTTGACCATGTTGTTTTCATGATTTTTGAAACAAAATAACAAAAAAAAACATGTACAATGAGCCATATTTAAGGCTGAGCTTATTAATTTTATCAGGTGATACTTCATTCAAGTTTATTGGTGAAAAGTATTAACTGCTGTGTGTAGTTCGTTTTGGTATGAACATGGTTGCATAATTTTGCACTCTCTCAGCCACTGCTTTTTTAAGAAGTTTAATGTAAAGATTAGACTCTAATCACAATCCAGAAGCACTATTATATATGCTATATACCATTTTCTATTGTTATATGCAATAAAACATTGATTGATGATTACATTTGTTACGTTTTTTAGAGTAGAATCTTCAGAAACTTCCACCTGTCACGCCGGTAATCACGCTAGCTATATCCATGCTATATCGTGGGTACATGAATATTAATTAATATGACATCATCATTATGGTACTAAATCATGAATTGGAGTGTTTCTATTGCTCAGATATGATCACGTGGTACATTGACACTACTTTATATTTATGAATGCTGATAGTTCATGGCAATATAAGAAGACCAAGAATGAATTACGGTACGGAGCATTTTTAAACTTACATTTGCGCGAATCAGATGATGATTCGCGCTGCCATGAATTTGCGAGAATCTTTACGCGAATCGATTCGCGGATTCGCGTCGAATTTCTACCCCTGCTGTGCCAACAATTTCAATTTCAATTTATTTCCATGTTTCTCAAAACACAATAGTACAACAGAACATCGGCCAACAACAACATCGGCCAAGAATTTGATTGGTACCACAAAGAGGTTCCAGCACATAGAACATAAGTTCAAAATATTTATTTATTCAAAATATTAACGGGTCATAGAATTTTAAACAGAACAAGATCAGAGAAAAAATGTATCAGAGATGTAGTTGATCTTGGTCTACATTTTGTGAAATGCTTTCAACATTTTTACTGAAAAGTGCATTTTCCCTTTTACTTTTAAACAAGAAAAAAATAAGTACTAATTCCTGAAATAAAAAACACCATTTAATTGCTAGTGTAGCCTGTCTATCATTCACCATCACCTCTCATACACAAGTTAACCCACAATAAAATACCTTTGATTTTAACCGTCATTCCATTGAGTGCAGTCATGCCTTGGACTTCTTTGAAAGTGACATAGTCATCTGTTTGGAATCCATGCATTCTGTTATCCAGACTAGTAACAACACCAGGATTCTCCTGAAAATAACACAACAATTCAAAAACCAGGTGTAGTTTGTCATATGTTTTTATCCTGTTTTTGATTGATTGAGATCCATTCACTCTTGCTGGTGTGCTGGTACCGTCTTCACACAAAGTGACTGGCATAAATATTTGTATACTTCCTTAGGGCTTGTGAAATGGAACAACACATCTTTCACTTTGGAATGATATTTTTACCATCACAAGAATTAAGGTGGTTAATATTTGTTTTCTATTAGGGCGAAATCATACTCGGCCTCCAAACATTTGGTCGTGACGTCACCAAATATTTGCCATCGAACTTAAAGTATGACCGGGTAGCAAACATTTGGTCCAATGTATATGGCAATTCAATAGCATGTGCAATCTAGCGCGAAATTTTATTTGGTCTCAACTCGGTGTTGAAGTTATTTTGTTTGGAGTCACTCGACATTTTGACGTCACGACCAAATGCTTGGTAGCGAAAATTTTGTTTAACATTGCTTGAGTTGACCTGAGAATAAAATGTTGAGCCTGCAACTTGGCACATACATATTTCAGTTAGCGGTCAAGTTAGCTAAAACAGTAGGCGGCTCGTTTGTGATGCAAGAAGGTCCCGAATTCAAAACCCAGTGGTGCACAAGAATTCAGTGAGCTTAATATTCACTTGAGCAAGGAACTAACTGCCAATTGCTTCATGGAAACCCGTACGAAACTCGGACTCAGAGACCTGATCCGGGTAGCGATGATGCATATGTGGGCTGATCCAAGGTTCAGCGCCCCTAGAGATTGCGCAGAACCTGAAATAATGTTTGGTGTGGAAAGGAGCTTACTTGGTCCCCAGTGGTCAGCGAATACCTGTTAAGGTGGTTCTAACGGCTACGGTGTCCTGCACAGAATTTGTTCAAAATTTCACAGAATGTGCAGAATGATGAAAAAAACTTGTATTCCAAATTTTGATTTTTTTTCCATCGAAGCGTTGAGTTATGCTATTTTTTTTATTTTCAAATTTCCCATAGACTTTGTACACGGCATATTTGGCCACCATGAAAATTTCACAAAATTTGACAAATTTCTGATAATAATACTATTTACAAAAGAATTTATTTCTGTGGAAGTAGTTCCCAAATGAAACTACTTTTTTTTTCTTTGCATTGCAAACTGATCACAGATTGTCATAAATTTTGTTTTGAAAAAATTCCCTTCATCGTTTATGAACGAGACTTCTAATGTTTCTACTTCCCAAATATTATTGTGTTAATTTCTAGAAACACTGAATAGTCAGATTTCTCAGAATTTTCATTCATACTTCCCATGCTTCAATTTTAACATTTTAACAAACAAGGTGTCAAATGAAAGCTTATCAAATTTGCAACAATCTCTCGTTGGCTTTTAAAATTAAAGTGTTTCTAGACAATTTCATAGGTGTTTGAAAATATGCCTAAATTTAGGAGCAAAAAAAAAGCCCACGAGAGAATTTAGCTATTTTAATCCTTCACCAGCCCCTAAAATTTGAATGTCATAGCTCATTCCCTCTTGACATGAAAATTCAAAAACTCTGATTTTTTAGGGAATTTTCAAAAAATAAAGAAAAACATAAGAAATCGGCCAAATAATATAAAACTTGATATATGTTACCTTTGAAGGGTTTTCTTTAAATGGAAATAGGTTTTGGTTCCTATTCCTAAAAGCTATTAACTTTATAGCTAATTTTCTGACATGTGTAAATAGCCATTAGAGCTACCTTAAGTGTACTGAGGCCGGATGGGATTACCAATCAGGGACTCAAAAGCGCACTATAAATCCATGTATATTTTTATTCATTGCAGCGCAGTAATAGTTTCTACCATCACACAGGGGTAATGAAAAAAATTGATACAAAACTATGAAATGCCAATAAACCAATGAAATTTCTAGCGTGCTTAATTTTGCAGACAATAAATGCTCAGGAAGTTTGTCCTTTTATTTTTCTTTTGTTTCAACAATATTTTAAAAATAGTCAATTAAGAAACATTGCAGCTACAAACCATATTGTCTATTCAAAGTGTTATCAGCTCTCAGTCTCACCATGTTTTACCTTTGTAATAGTTGCAACAAATGATTCCCGTGGTTCTTCTCCATCAGGATCCATAATAGTGAACTCATCTCCAAAATCACAGAAAGCATAGCTATGTACTCCATACACATCTGCCATGATGAACTGAAAAAACAGCAACATACTTTCTTTAATCCTAACTGGCAAAACTCATATTAAAACACGCTATGTTTATAGCATGCCTATCAAATACTTACAGAATTTTCTGACCATAAATATATGCACACAGTTTATCTGGAATGCACAAGTTCCCTTCTCCAAACATGAAGCCACTTGATATCCACCAAGAACATTAGAGGTTTGGGGTAAGCTGACATTATGTTTTCTTTTTTCTTTTTTTGGACCAAGTATACTTTAAGCCCCATCCCAAATTTTTGGGTTTGGGGTTAAGGTTGGGGCATGTTCTGGGTTAGGGTCAGGTCATGGTTGGTGAGTAGGGTTAGGTCATGATTAGGGTCAAGTTTTTGATGGGACCTTAAGTATATTTTTCCTTTTTCTTTTGTATTCCTTGATTTTTTGCACTTCGAGCACTGCTGTTCTTTCTGTGTTTTCTATAACAGAACTAACATTTCCAAAAAGGTTGATTGTTTGTTAGAAGTAAAATTAACTAAATATTTCACAAACTTTTACATACAAAATAAATATAACCAGCAAGCAAGAGAAAATAGCAGAAACATATTTCAATAAAAGTTACAACTGTAACAATTATAAAATGGCACTATATGAAACCATCAATGGATACCAAAAAGAATGTTCAACTAATTCAATCTACAGGAATGCGGGATGAAATCTGAGTCAAGAACAGACTGACTAAATAATACAAAATCCCAATTCCCAATCTACATATAAAACATCTTGTAAATTGAAAACATCCAAAACAAATCAAAGCATTATGGCACCTTCTCCCTTTATTCCTCTTTCATAAAGCTAAAAATAAACACCCAAAATTGCCTTTCATTAAAGAACTAAAAGCCTTCCATTAAACCAAAGATGAGTTAATTAAATGCACGTATTAGAGCCACCTGCCCGACTCCTCAATCTGTGAGAACAGCTCCCCTTCATCATCCCACTGACTGCTTCAATATATAGACAAACCCTATGCTGTTATGTAAGACTTATTAGGTCACACATGGTAAGGCTGCCGTGTTCCATTACTTAGTTTGAAAGCGTACAAGAGCAAATGTGCTTTCAGTGCCGTAATATTAAACAAGAATGGGGCAATGAGGAAAAAGGAAATTTCTGTAATTGAAAATATGTCTAAACAATAAAGAATATATAAACCCTGATATTCACGATCAGAGATGTAACACATGAACAATCAGATTTCCTGAAATGCTTAAAAATCCCATGCAAACAGAGCAGTGTACTCTTCTTTTGTACTTGGCTTAATTTCTTGAAAATACAAATATTTTGTGTAAATTTCCTGAATTCAGGAAATTTCCTAAAAAGTTACATCCCTGCACGATGTTAAAATTCTTTTCATAATTATAGCAAATAAGTATATTAAACACTTGTTAATTTTTGCTAAAGGCAAGATGGGCAGCCTGTATTTGCACAAATTAGAATGCCCATCTTTTTTTTGAAGCGATTAAACCAGACTGAACTTCTTATATTTACAATGAAATGATCGCACGCCTCCTCCTTGAAAGTCTGTTACCTTCCCAACATTGAAGAATGCTGGAACCTATCTGACATCAGTGTCCAGGGCCCAAAATAAGGTTTTAGGGTGGGCAGGCAATTTTAGCCAATTTTATTAGGGCACCAAGGCATTACATGTTAAAGGTGTATTGTATTCAGTTCTTTAGGGCACCAAGGCAATCCACGGCAAATTGCCTTATTGCCTTAGGTTATTTTGAGCCCTGGTGTCAGGAACATGAAAATAAATATTTTCTTTTAAGGACACTACACATGCCACCCACCAGATTTGACTCTCAATGCTTTATGATTAAGAGTCGCAAGTTATACTGCTTGTCCATATTTTTTAGTATTGTTTCTCATTGTGTAATTCAATTTTACATTTATGCATCATTCCATGATCATGATGTAGCACAAGTATCAATTGCATCAGATTTGAAAAAATCACCTGTCTTTCATTTGAGGGAAAAGTGTTCCTTTAAAATGGTAGCATGGTGTCACAAGGCAGCCTTGTCTGTGCAAATATTGCTGTAACATTTAAACATTCTACCCAAGTCAAGCAAGGAGGCGGAGTAGACTCTGTAATTACTTTACCAGTCTAAAGCATTCATTATTTCTCTATTCACACCCAAAAAGGGATCAAAGCACAATTTCATCACCAACAAAAGGAGATAAAAACTCTTCCCTTGTAAACTCTTATCATTTTCTGATATAGGCCTATCTTGTCTGTTCCTTTCTATACCTTGATTGGTGGTTGCTGACTGCGACAGAATTGGTCTAGTTTGAGTTGCAGACCCAGAGGTGCCTCTGTGATGATCACACACTTGAACTCCGAGAGAAATGTCAGGTCTGTGTCTGATGTGAGCTCACAAGTAGAAGACTTCACTGTCACATAAGGATTCAATTCAGCTAATCGAGGTACGCTTGCCTCAGCCCTTAATGAAAGAACAAGTTGAAGCACAGGAGTCACACATTTTAGCATCTATCTCATTGAATTTTCTCTACAAGTAATACATCCTACACAGTACGTACAAGAGAGAGAACACTAAACATAAAATGCTAGTACAATATAATAATGCCTACACAGAACATAAGAGATGGTTTGAATGCTTAACCATATAACAGGGGTGTGTGAGTCAGGTGATAAAAAGAGCTGAAAAAAGCTGAAAGTAGTGACTAAATGCCAAAAACAGGCTGAAAATGAAAGAAAAAGCTCAAATAAGGACTCTTTTGAAGGCATTAAAAGCTGAAATCAGCTTAAAAGCTGAACTCTCACACCCCTGATATAACCTATTACACTTATTAAACATGGTAAAAACTCTTTTGCTGTAAGGTACCGACAAATCAACTAAAAGATAAATTCATAAGTTCAATTGAAACAGAGAGCAAACAAATTTCAAACAGAACTAAAGATGACATATTGATGGGGTAGCCTCATCAATGTCTAGCTCTGCTTACTACTTTGAGGGTCATGAGGTATGGAAACACAGAGCTTAAAGTAAAGCCACACACTGCAAAATAACCAAGGATGGGCATTGGGCATTTGTAAGGCAAAAAAAAAAAAGTTCGTTTCCTGTAGGTGGTCAAAAAACCTAAATGCGTTTTTTTATTTTATTTTGTTTTCATTTTTTGTATTGTTTCAATAGGTGCTGAGTCAATTTTGATTGAAAATCCGCATGGGTGATGATTTTTTCAGTAAGAAACCTATATGGTTTCAAGTTTTTGTTGAAAAGAAAACACTTTTTTAGTAAAAATTTTGCAATTTTCCACGTTCTTTTTATCAAATTGGCTATTCTGATTTTGTTTCTAAAAATATCAAATAAAAAAATGAAATGCGCAAATATATGACGCCAAAACGAAATGCGTGCGGCGCACGGGAAACAAACTTGTTTCTTGTTTTTGCCTAATAGCAGGTTAATACATCACTTTTTGAAAAATGAAACACACAAGGGATTAATATCCGAGAGTCTGCCTATGTCACCTTCACTTATGAAAATTGACTAGTTTCAACAATTTTCATCCATTCTTACAGTCATTACTGATTAAGAACTTCACTGGCCACAGCAGGCGTGCCACACCTTATCCTTTGCATTGCACATACATGTTTACTGTGCAGCCAATATGATTTATCTATAAATGGGGCATAATCATGTAGAAGTAAGCAAATACGTGTCAAAGTGAATTTCACCAAGCTCCATTTAATAGCAATTGCTTGATTAACCGACATCAAACAGTCGGCAGTATGATTTAAATCGAAAGATGCTAT
>JXSR01S022348.1:22161-33791 GCA_000969725.1 Ophiothrix spiculata
CATCTGTGAAAAGCGCAATAAAAAATTCACTTACATGTCAGAGAATTTTTACTTTTAAGTCATTTGGAGCAAAAAAACATTTCCGTGCGATGTCATACCGAACGTGCATGTCTTGATCTTACCAGTGAGCAGCATTATCAACAACAAGCTCGTTGATATAATGTTTATGCTAGGTTCTGTGGCCATTTAAAAGTGAAATTTTTCAATTTTTCGGTCACAAACGTAACTTTGGGGTCACAAACGTAACTTTGGAATCACCCAAATGCATATGTCATCGGGTCCATATCAAAACAAATGGAGGGAGCAAAATGGATGAATCAACAGTGTTAAAAGTGCAAATCCATGGTGTATCAAATCGTATGAACTCCTTTTATATGTTTACTTGCCACATAAAATTTAGGTTCTTTTGGTTCTTTATTCTGTTTTTGATTTTCAAAAAGTCCATTAATTGTGTATGTTAATATATGAGGGGGTACATGAAACTTTTTTCTATATATGTAAAATGGCACTCGGGACTTCTGTCTAATCTTAGAATTGATGAATTGTTGCTCAAGAAGAACTGATTTGATGGAGGTGTTTGATGTTATGTATTCAAGGTATACAGAGGTTTGTTGAACATTATCATTTGTAAAATAAAAGTAACTGAAGTCAAGCTCTCCCCCTCCATGAATTTTGATACACCCCTTGGCTCTTGTCTCCGTTTGCCGTACGTCTTACCTCTCTTGAGGCTAGATTCAGGCATTAGTAATTTTGCAGCCGAGAAAGAGCTTCAAAGAATGACTGGAGGACTCTTGTCTTAAATTATCTGTTGGACTGTACTCAATCAAAAAAGGTCTAATAAAGATGGAGATCTGAAATTCTGACTAATCAATAAGTATGTTGTCCTAGCCAATTCCACCATTTGATTGCTAAACATCTCTCGCAGGCAATTTGCAAACACCTAAGAGGTGTATCAAGCTTCATGGAGGCTAGGAAGATGGAAGAACTGGACAAAGTCTTTTCAGGGTCAACAAATAGTAATAGAAAGGAATTGTCACAATCAATCCTTATGAAACACATGATCAAAATGTTTGCTTGTTGGACAGAAATGATTTTATACCACCCTCTTAAAATGAGTGTATATCTTTGGAACGCCTTGTCAATTATCCCCATTCTTTAAACGTTCTAAAGGTAAATTCATGATTTACTTAGAAACAAATTTTACTTGTTTAGTATTTATCTTTTTAAATATGACCCCCATTTCAACTATTGACTCACTCGGTATTGTATACATGAATTGCAACAATCCTTTTAGCGCTCACAAATTTGGATGTTGTTAATAATAAATCTTGCTTTTGTTCATATCTCTAACTCTTTGCTTAATGCACAGGACCAAGATGTTGAGAATGGTTTATACCAGCAGATGGCCTTGTCAGCGTCTCACTTCGCCTACTCATGGAGCAAATGGAACACGGAGTCGGGCGCGGAGAGGATTATACTACAAGGCTGCGAGAAACTGGAGGATGACATCCCCCTGGACGTAAGTAGCATTTAGAACTGACATCGGAGCCTTGTTTCACTTTCTTGTTGATGGCTTTTGAACAACCACCGATTTCAATTAGAGATTCCACACAAGGAGCCATGTGCTGTGTGTCTTAATAAAAAGGAAAATAAAATTTTTGCATTAACAGGTCACCATATAATGCCGTTAGCCTCATATTGTATGTCCCATTTTGGTTAACATTGATCTTTAAAATGGCCTTTTTAAATTCAAGCTTAAGGTGTGTTCTCACTGTGGAGTTTGGAACCAGGTCCTGGCTCACGTACCCTTACATTTCACCACTGTTTGATCACTAGTAATATATAGCCATTTAATGCTAAAGGCACATTATTGGTGGCGCTATTTCTATAAATCAAGGTTCCACGTTTTAAGAATCTATGACCCTTAGGTTTGACATTTGCCACATGGATAAGGTTAAAGAGACCAAAAACAAATTTTATTCATGTTTAATTTACACAACAAATATTTAATTTATGCAATACGCATATAATTAATTTCAAAAAATGAATAGCGCCACCAATAATGAAACTTTAAAATATGGGCTGAAAATGATGTTTTTTGATCTAAAATGAGCATTTTTTGAAATAACATGTGATATTAAATTATGGAAACAAATATTACAGTTCAACACCTCATTCCAGAACTAATTTAAACACTTTTAAGGACCTGCATTTATTGTAACAGTGCATTTTGTCGAAAAAATTAATAAATGAACCCATCAAACAGTGGTGATTTCTTGTATCTGCATATCTTCTCCAACAAACATATTTTGCTTGAATAATGTACCACAAGTGGCTATGAAAGTAGGTGTAAATATGCTGTATTATACTTTTTTATGCTAAAGCTTATATGATCGAGGACATGGAAACATTGACAGAATTATTGTAGAGAGATGAATAAAGAAAAGTTCAGCGCAATTGTCCACAACAGAAATGTTTAGGAAGTTCACTGATATAACGGTAGTAACGAGTCTTGATCGTAAGTGAACAATAAGATAAAGAAATTTAAAACCGGGTAAGTTGACTTGATACCACATCGGTGTTTGGCACGGGTGGTAGTACTTGATTGCGACAATAAGAATGGGAAATCAATGTGAGCCGAGTCCACTTGTATGTAGACTCGGACCTAGGTCGGAGCCCACACATTCATAGTGAGAACGCAACCTGAGTAATAGCTCATTTGTTCATTTCATATTAACTCCTGAGCGCATTTAAATTATAGGACCGATGTTGGTAGCATCCATTACTAACTCTCATCACCATTTTATGCTAACTACATTGTCAGGATCTAGCCAGATTGACGGTAGGTGTCATTTATTTTGGATGGTGCATAGGTGTTTCTGAAAAATACCCTTGCTTGCAAATGCTGCGAGAGACAATATCAGTCCGACGGAGCTCACAATTTGGATACGGTCTTAATTTGGATACCCACGTAGCAAAAATCTTTCAAAATTCTGTCGGTGGTACAGGTAAAAAATTGATAGCGCAAGCTGGCAAATACGTGTAGAAAATCTACGATAAATGTACCTGTGAAAATGTCATTTCCATCTATGCAGAAAGCAACATAATCAATGTTATTGACCTTTGTATATACTGCTATGATGCATAGAGAAGCTGAATATGTTAATTGCCAGTGTTCATTGCCATGATTGCCATTCACATGAAATGATGACATAGCTGAAGCCTCACTTTGGCCGTTCTAATTCAGAGATCATCTAGAACTCTTTACAAGTGGTGACTAGGGAATTTCCCGTCGCGAATTATGTACTTGTATATTTCGTGTTAACTTTTTGTATCCAAATTCAAATTTGTATCCTAATTGTGATTCCCGCCGAACTGATATGCTGTAACCCAAGTAACATCCACTAGCACTTACAACCAACTAGGTTTTGACTCGGAATTAGATATTAAGCTTAGTGCGACCCAAGGTTGGCACGATTTAAATCAATTGATTTAAATCATGATTTAAATCGCGATTTAAATCAAATGATTTTTTAAAAAAAATCATTGATTTAAATCAAGATTTTGGATTTTTTTGATTTTTTCACTTTCTTATCAGAATTTTCAATATATTTTCCCCTGCATTCATACATCTTATAGTTTTGTACATTTCCAATGTAAATTTGGCCAATAAACCCTCACCAAGGTAGCATTTCAACATTACAACTTGATTTATACAGTCGGTAAATGTGTAATAATTCACGCAGCAAAATTCATATATTGAATTTTTGATTTTTTTAAAATGATCATTGTCCAATCCTGGATCAGTAATTTGAATCATTTACACTTTTTAGAAGATCAGAAACAGTTGATGTTCACATTGAAAGTGTAACACGAGGAGCAGGTGTAGAACATAAATCCTCAAAATAAAATAAAAAATAGATTAATATTAAAAAATTCTATTGATTTAAAACACACAGTGATTTTTTTATTTATTTTTTAAGGTAGTGATTTGTTTTCCCAACCTTCAATCAATAACGGATTTAAATAATGTAAACTTTTGTTAAAGATCAGAATGAAGCACATGTTTTAAAGTGTAACAACATAAATCAATGAAATAAAAAAAAAATGATTAAAATCAAAAAAATCAATTCAAATAAAACATTTTTTTTTTATTTGTAAAAAAAAAATCATATTTTTTTTGCCTACCCTAGACTAGTTATTTATAATAATAATACATTCTTGAATATCAGGAGTACTTACTATTCTTATTCAAAATGTAACAAGAGGGGAAGTAGTTGCATATAAATCATCGAAATCAAGTGAAATTTGAATTGAATAAAAAAATTACTTTAAATGAAACGAATGATTTTTTTAAATTGTGAGGGTTTTTTTAACCAACCATGGATTAATTATTTATATGATAGGCCTAATACATCTTTTAAGATCAGAAGAACTTGAAGTTTTCATTTACAGAGGAACAAGAGGGGAAGGAGTACTAAGTAGTATATAAATCAGCAAAATCAACCGAAATTCCACTAAAAAAAAACCCAATCAATTTAAACAAAACAAATGATTTTTTTACAAAATCAAGATTTTTGCCAACCTTTATTTTATTGGATAATACATTTTTTTAAGATCAGAAGGACTTATTGTTCTCATTTAAAGAGTAAAAAAGGGGGAAGGAGTAGCATATAAATCAGCAAAATCAACCGAATTTCCAATCAAATCAAAAAAATCAATTTGAATAAAACAAATGATTTTTTTGATTTTTTTACAAAATCATGATTTTTACCTATCTTAGATCAATTATTTATATGATAATACATTTTTAAAGATCAGATGGACTTAATATTCTTATTTTAAGAGTAATGTGAGGTAGGGGAATGGTGTAGCTCCTACAAACCTGAGATATGAAAATCAAAAAAATTGCTTTAAATCAAAAAAATCCGATTTAAATCAAATAAATCGATTTTTTTGATTTTTTTAAAAAAATCGTGATTTTTGCCAACCTTGGTGCGACCCTAATTTGGTACAATACTCTGTAAATCTTGAAGTATGCAGCAACCAGCAACAGTGGTTACTATTTTTGTTCCTATTGTTTACCCAAAGGCTCAATTGCATTAACCTATTTGCTTTTAATATTGTCAGTAAATTGTTGAGCAAAATGGTTTTGAGTTTGTATTATCATTTTATAATAAGTTGCTTTAATATTAATGTTGCTTTTTGTTTTATAAATTTGCAAATAGCCACAGCCAGAGGATAGTGAAGAGGTATAGTGGGTTGGTTAGGATTTGCATGCACTATATCTTGCACTTTTGACAATGGGAAGCAATGCATGATGGGATACACACAATATCTTCTCTAGTTGAATGCATGCACTCATGCACTATATCTTGCACTTTTGACAATAGCAAGCAATGCATGATGGGATACACACAATATCGGGACAATCTACACGGAGCACAGATCCAGATGCATGTGCATCTCCGAGATCCAGATCTGAGATCTGACGCCTGTGTAGCCACAGTCTACTGCAAGCGGCTTACGGAGATTCGCATTCATCTGAATTTGCACTCCTGTGTAGAGTGCCCCAGTTTCTCTTATTTGAATGCGCATGCACTATATCTTGCACTTTTGACATTCATCTAGTAATTGAGCAAATAGCCCTTAAAAGTAGACCCGTGAAAAATTAACATTGCTTCTTGTTAGATTTCCTTTTGCTTCCTCTTCAACGAGGGCCTGTGGCAAATTTTGTATTGATAAGGAAGCTGACTGGCTGTATGCTGTTTGTTACTTTCTAAGAATGGACCCTGATATTTGTGACAGTTTTATTATGCATGCTCTAACCTGGTCTCACTGTTAGGCCAAAGTCAAAAGTCCACTCGTTTATGGTCCATGGCAGGGTTCTGGCCAGGCAAATATTAGTCTCATGTGAAATTTATGGGAAATCGTTCTTTTTTGCATGAAAACTTCGGTCACAAGTTTACGTTACTTTGGAACTGTCCTAATGCGTATTGGTTGCATTCTGACAGGATTTGTTGGAAATTAAATAATTTCAATATTAGAGGCCTTTTGATATGAGATACAGGTCATATGGATTGAAGTGCTGCATTCTCTTTATTCGTCGTAAAGTTCGAGTCGGCCTCGGAGTTGAGTAAGACAGGGTTCCCGCGGGTCATGGAAAATTTGGAAAAGTCATGGAATTTAATTTTCAAATTCCAGGCCTAGAAAAGTCTTGACATTTTATGAAAATAGCCAGAAGTCATGGAAAGGTCATGGAATTTTATTTTACGGAGAAGGAAAAGTCAAATCAAAGTGACAGTAGCTGTCTAGTTAAAAATTATGGTGCGGGATAGACGGAACAACCCTTGATACACAACACTGTTATCTGAAAAAAGTCATGGAATTTAATTGTGCGGAAGGTGCAGGAACCCTGCTTAGAGACACTTCAGATTATGGGGATATGTATCTATAGGCAAAACAAACATTTATTGGACACCCTAAACAAATATCCAGGGTAAGGGTTACATGTACAAACAATGGAGCCCTGCAATCTGGATTTTTGTTTACTCTGTCCAATGAAATATTGTTGGCCTTTAGCTACATAAAGTACAAGTGGTCTTTTGACCCACCTCGATAATCTGGAGCATGAAGTCAAAGTGTAGCACTTATTACTTGTAGCAAGACTAGCCTAGGAGTCTCTCAAAATAATTGAAACCCTGTATTTTGTTATTGTATGTTGGTTCTCTTCAAAAATTGTTTAATGTCAAAGATACTTCATCCACACACAAAATGATGTCCAATTGATGCAAAAATGCCCATGAGACAGTTTGTCCAAAATGAACCTCTACTGTAAGGTTTGGCATCCAAAGACATTCGCTCGCCCGAGTGACATTCACTCACCCTACCAAGAAAACTTCGCTCCAACGGGAAGTGACATTCGCTTAACACATTTCACAACATTCGCTACACTTCAGATTGAATTGGAGCGAAGATGGCTCCGAATATTCTTAGATATTGTTTATTCAATAACTATTATAGCACTACAACATGCGCGAGTGACATTCGCTTTCATCGATTGAAATGTTTGCGCAATGAGAGCGACATTCGCTCTCCAATTTAGCAAATAAGTCAGAGCGAATATCACGAGCGAATGTTACTCGGCGGAGCGAATGTCTTTGGACGCCAAACCTAAGGCAGAACAACACAATGCCTGATTTTGTCCTCTCAATTTTTATTATTCTTCTCTTGCATGAAAACTGAACGCACCTGTTTAATTCCAAGGAAATTTTGTACACTTCTTTGAATTGCTTGTCTTCATGAAGATTTCCAACACACTTTACTTCTTAGCAAGACTGGCCTCGGAGACTCTCAAAATAATTGAAACCCTGTATTTGTCATAGCATTGTTGGTTCTTTTCAAAAAGGGTTTGTGTTAAAGACGCCTCCTATTAATGCAAAGTTGCCCATTAGACAATTTGTTCAAAGTAACCCAGGCTTTTTTAAACCAGAACCACAAAATACCTGTTTTGTCCTTTCAGTTTTTATTGTTCTTTTTTGCATGAAAACTTACCGTAATGCACCTGTTTAGTTTTGATTTTGATTTACATGTTTGCACGAAGATTTTCTACACACTTTACTTCCTAACCATTCTTGTCTTTTTGCATAAATGCACATAATTGTCTTGCAAAATGTTTGAATACTGAAATGTCTATTTATTTTTTCATTGAAACACATACCCCTCTCCATACAAACATGCAACCCCACATCCCTTATATGTAGCCACTGTTAAATGATAATCATATATGTGGCTGTCCAGCCCGTATGAATCGTAAATGCCAGAAACTTCATTTTGCGCTACAGGTAAAAATACATGTCAAGGTCTTAATTTGCCGAAATTGATTTTTGGACAGATTCACAATTCTTGTGTTTACTGCCAAAATACCAGCAAAGTTTCATTTCAAGAAAATGATAGGAAATGTGAAATAAATCTGCATATTTTTAAAACAATCAACAGAAAATATAGGGCTTACTGATCTTTGAACGCAAACATCTCAATTATACGTTTTACTCCCTGACAATCTTTGACAGACCATAACTTCTTGAAATCGGGTGAAGTTCATTAAGGTGTCTTTGTAATCCTTAAAGCATGGTCTTTGCAAATAATTAAAAAAATGAAAATGACAAGAGGTGGCATTTACGGCTGGTTTGGGATGGACGGTCACATATGTGTTTTCTAGTCAACCAAGGATCTTGGTGTTTGTGAGTTATTTAATTGCTAATCTGTTACGGTAAATTCATAGTATTAAGGGGTTTCTTTTTCATTTTGTTAGTTAGTAACATAATGAAACAAAAATATATTCTGTAACAAAATAGATTTAAAACAGTATGTCCCTTCAATTTTAACATGGGTTATTTGCTTTTAACTAATTGACCTTCACCTGTGGAATGCATGTTATGAGATTTCACCCACAGGTTACTTCTTGTTTACTCTCCAGAGCAAGAAGAAAGTATGTAACCATGGGGATGGGGCTGTTTTTCAGAACAAAAGTTGATAATAGATTCACTAATATTACACAGTTCTAGTAAATCCTTTAGACTATAAAGAATTTGGAGATGAGGGTTTGGATTCATAATTGGAAAAAAAATAGACTTTCAGTTCACAAAAATGTTCTATTTTTAGTTGAATACTGGGGGATGAGAATGAAATCTGATCCCACAACTTTGATATAACTCTAAACATTACCCTTGGTTGAATGTGAAAACACGCCAACATACACACCCCTGCTTGAAATTGCCTCTAAACGGGACACCAAAATGTGTCCAACTGAGGACACACACACGTGCCGTCAATCAGCAAATTGGATATACCACAACAGGATACTATCTAATAGGGTACATATACAGGTTTCAACGTGCAGAATACTCTCAGTAGCATTTTACGCAATTTCCATCATCTTGCACGCATCAGCAAATCAGGGACTGGCCCCAGTTGAGTATGTGTCCACAGTTGGAGGTGTTTTATCAGAAGTGTGTCCACATTTGGAGGCAAACATCCACCCTACCCATGCACCCACACCACACAACAAGACACACCCACCAAAACCCCAACCAATATCACAATGCATTTACCCATTGTGTTGTTTGCATGTTTACTTGATTTATTTGATTTTGATATTATTGTTAACCGTTTAATTTTTATTTTACATTTTTATCTGCATTTGTTGGTGCTTCATTCATTTTCCCATGCTGGTTCACAGAAAAAGGTATCCACATTCATTTTTTTAACATCTCATAAGTGTAAATCTCCACATAGTTTATCACAATTACCGTATACAGTTGACTCCACTTAATTGGGACACCTTGGGCGCATCAAAAATGTCCTGATTAACCGGTTGTCCCAATTAAGCAAAATACAGAAATCGCCATGAGCGAGTTGTTTTTAGGGCTGAAAAACACTGAAATGTCCCCTAAATTCATGAACTGACAAAATAGTGGACACGTACAGTGAAAGAATATAAGAGATCTCTTGAATAGATGACCTTTTCAACAGAATTTGGGATTGTGGTTTTAGGTTTTCATCCCGTATTTGCAATTTACTTGCATAAAATTAACTTTGTCGTCGTAATTCTAGGGAAATTTTCATCAAATTAATACATTTTGTTAAAAATTATCCCGTTTATCAGCAGGAATGTTCCAATTAACAGGTCAATTTTGCACATAAAGAAATGGTTCCCTAACTGAATATGTCAATTAACCAAAAATCCCTATTAAGAGGATCCCAATTAAGCTGCATCGACTGTAAATGTATTGTGCATCATGTACTCCAATACTAGGCAAGATATTGGAATCTAATGGACCTAAGGCTTATTTTCCAAATATGTGTCCACATTTTAGTTTAATGTTCTATTGTATTTGTTGTGCTTAAATTGTAGATCCACAGTATTTTAAAAAATACAATATTATGTTAGAATTATGTCACTTAATTAGTGAGGGCAACATTGTCTCCTGGAATGTTGATGACTTTGCAGAATTTGCAGGAAGTATTTGAAGGGAGTATTGAAGGAGAGGGGATAGAAGACTGTGTACTGCTCAGCTTTATGTTGTTGCCATTAGGGTGTAGACGCAGGATATTATATATACTTTGGTCAACACTAAATAGGCGGACATTATGAGGCTTTTCTTCATCCGCAAGTAAATATAATTCCACTTACACATGCGCCGTAGATACTGATGAGCGAGTCACACGTACAAAGTATGCTGCGTCTCCTGCACTAGAGCTGTGTTACACACTTATTATATAAAATCACGATGTAAAAAGGTCCACCTATTTGGTGTTGATCAAAGTATACAGATGGATAGGAGATAGAAGACTTTGTGTACTGCTCAGCTTAATGTTCTTGTCATTGGGTGTAAACGATGCATGATATTAGTTGCGTTTTTTGTCCTTGCCGAATTAAATCACATTTTAGCACATAGATTCTGAACCCAAATTATGCATGTGTCTGTGTTTAAAGCATTGCAAAATGACGATATGCATAATGAGTAAAAAAATGATTATATTGATGTTTAAAGTATTGTGTGTTCAGAAATGAGTAAAATTAAAATTGTAGTTTATTCTATGGTTTATATCAATAGCTAAATCTATATTAGGATGCATTATAACCAAGATATATTCTCATTTTAAAGACTCAAACAACTGCGCCACAAGTAGCTTCTTTTTCAAAAGCATTAATAACAATTGACCACATGAGGGCAGCATGATTCATTAGATACTATAGGAACACTGTATGTGGCTGAAAATAAACCACAAGACATGTATTCCCAATTTGACAAACTATTTTTTGCATTCACAAGGTCTAAGAATGTCTTCAAAGTACATAATGAATGGTTTTATTTATGTTAACCAGTTAACCTTTATTGACCACTGAATCGTGAAAAATCACACTGGCGCAAATGTAGCTCTGGTTCAGAGTTGAGAACCACCATTCCCATACCATCTAATATCTGGCTCTTCTAAATACTGAATCTATACTGAAAAGATAGTATGTCATGTTACTACCATTCCCTATCTAGAGACTGGCTCTTCTAAATACTGAAATCTACTCTGATTTTGATTTTTACTCGGGGAGGATAGAACTCTGAATTTATATAACAGCTGCTTGATAGAATTGTTTTTCAAGGAAAAACCTTTGTCATTTTGAATTTGCTAATGCTTCATTCAAGATAGACCTAGTATTTCTGGTATTCCTGATATTTTGCGAACCAACATGTATTTGGAAATTAAAATAAAGCTCCTCAGAGCTAGCACAATTGCACTCACTCCGTATGAAGCACAGATGGACGTTGGATCGGCAAAAGTGAGATCCAGGGTTTCAAAAGTTTGGCTAAGACATGGTTTCAGATTTGACTAAGGTTTAACTGACATTGTGTGAAAAAAAAATATCTGAATGATAGTAACCTTTTTCAATTTGTGATATGTCATTTCTAAGGTAAAATTGTCTGTAGATTCAACTTTCATCATCAAAAACCATGTATCATGCACCGTTTTTCTGCAAAATTTGGATTTTTGACCGATTTTGGCCAAAAATCGCACTTTTTGGGTGACAAAAATTTTCACTTACCAACTTTATATACTTGCAGTGACTA
>JXSR01S022352.1:0-20617 GCA_000969725.1 Ophiothrix spiculata
TTTAGGCTACCAATACACTACAGTAGACTGTGTGACTCCATGTTAAAGCCACACCCCATGATGTCCATACTGGACTAAACTGGGAGTCGAACCAGCAAGTTCACCTGATGATGTTACAAGCAGCAAGTGAAGCTAGCCTGAGGATGCTCACAGTCCACAAGCATCACTATGCATGAGTAAGCCCAATCAGCTGACTCTGAAACAGTAAGTCTACCATTGATGTATACAGCCAAACACCTCCAGTGGGTAGGATACTAACCAATGTACCTTTTAGCATGATTGCATAAGTCTTGACTGTGGGGAAGGCTAGAGATCCTTTATAGTTAATTGTGAGACACACATATTTTCAATGGTTTATGAAGCTGAATATCCATGTGCTCTCTTATCTATGGTCACACATACTGTTAACGGTCAGATTATACTTTTTTTGGGTAATGGTGGTATAAGAAGTCCCATTTATGCAAAATAAGATAATGAGCTTTATTCCGTTGTTGAGCACCCTATTATATGTCCGGTAGAGCATACCATTGTATTCAATTGGCTCATTTGCATGAATGGGACTTCTCAATAACCCCACTACCATTTCTTGGGCTACCAAACATTTTGTGTAACAAGTCTTTGTTTTATCTTATAATCTAGTAATTAGTAATATAATTCCAATGCATCATCTAATCAATAACAGATAATTGGTGTTCAAGTGACCAAACATTCTCACAAAATTTGTTTGGTGAAAATGTTTGGTAATTTATAGCACCAATTATCCGTTATTGATTAGTAGATGCATTGGAATTATATTACTAGATTATAAGATAACAAAGATTACACAAAATATTTGGTAGCTCAAAAAGGACTAGACTCAAATATCAAACACTTTGCAGCAAAATATGACACTTTAGAATTGCTTTAATCAACCAACACCAAAATCAAAGGTACATGGCACAAGGGATATTTCATTGCAAGAAAGTTGTATCTGCAATGGCTGCCCTAAGTTATATTTATTTTATTCCTTGTCACAACAATGTGAAAACGTCCTTAAAATGTTCCCGTCTTAAGTCAGTGGTTCTTGAAATGGTTCTTCAGGTGATGGTTCAAGAAGCACTGACCAAACGTCACCTGAAGAACCATTTCAAGAACCACTGACCAAAGACTGGAGATCATGCAGTTTGCAATCCAAATTTATGACGTAAGGCAGCTATTGCAGATATGACTTTCTTGCACTCACATGACGATTTCTAATAAATATTTGTAACCATCCAACAAAAACCTACACTAAAGTCAGCATTTTCATTTTAAAATTCAGTACAAAATACACTAGTACATCATATTCTTTATCAAAATTGAAACTTTTGCAGATTTGACATGTATTGTAACTCCTTCAAGGTGTCGTATAAATCTGAAAAAAAACCATCATTTTAAAACTAAATGTGTACTATTTTTTTAATTTGTCTTCCGGCAGCTCGAAATTTAGCCAGTGGTTCGTTTCCGTTAAAATCAAGCATACAAACTTTACCGAGGCGAACTTCAAAGCCTGGCAGGCACCACACCAAGAAATAGCTTCCCATTGACTTAACTGCATGTACAAAATGACTTCCTAAAAGCACCTGGGAACTCAATAAATAAAGCAGGTTGCTTTAACACTGCCTTTTCTTAATTGATTGTGATCTTTTTCTAGCACAAACTGATTACAAAAGTACACCATGAAGGCTACGTTTTTAAAATTATGGGACGCTGAAGTAATCACTAGTACGGTATTCAAAAGTATCTCATATTGGCAAAAGTGTCTCAAATTGTTGCTACATTTTTCAGATATGGGATGCTGAAGTAATCATTCAAAGTATCTCAAATTGGCAAGTGTCACAAATTGAAAATTATCTCATAATATATCTCATTTTACTTCAAAAAATAATTTAAGCAAAATGAGATACATTATGAGATGATTTTCAATTTGAGACACTTTTGCCAATTTTGGATACTTTTGAATGCTAGTGTAACACCCCCTATCACTGACAGCCTGGCCACAGCCTTGATTTTCCAAGATGGTGACCGTAGGCTTGATTATGTACCTCTAAATAATTTCAAAACATGTAATGAATATTACATCAAGCCTATGGTCGCAATCTTGGACAAATAAGGCTGTGGCAAGGTTGCAGCCAGCCGCACAAAGTTGTGGCCTAATTGTGCTCCAATGCCTTACTTTAGGGAAAAGCCTTAAAATTTTAGAAAAGTACTCCGGAGATCAAAATGGCATCAGAGCAACTTTCAGGAGGGGGGACAATATGTTATTCAATTATACGTTTTTGAAAGTTTGTTTTGTACCATGACTTTTTAACAAATTATTGATTACAAGTTTACATTTTCTGAAAGCATACATTTTCTGAAAGGGATTTTCAAAAGGAACATGATGAGGATGTAGATTTTTTACCAAAAATCACATTTTTTAAGAAAATTACACAAAACACATTTTTTGGCCATTCAGCTAAGAGTAACATTTCAAAAATGACTTCTGACAGGGATTTTTAATTTAAAAACACTTCAAACACTAACCCTTTATGTGCAACAACATTTGCATTGATTGTGAGGTAATATTGAAGGGATTGCATATTTAAGCAGGATTTCTCAAAATTTGAAAAAGTCAACAGAATCATTAATTTGTACCTAGTAGTGCAAAGCATTTTTATTTTTAAATGCTTAAGTCAGAAATCAACATAATTGGTTTATCCAATCCCGTTTTACACACAATATCGCATTTGTGTCCCTTCCCTACATTTTATACTCCTTGGCTATAGTTTCTTTAAAACATCAAGTCTTGGACAATTAAAAAGACATGTTTCTCTTTTATATTAAGTTTTTCACCTTCAATACAACTCACATTAAATTATGAAAAAACACCAGTATCATTCAGCTGTCAACTGGATGGAATTTATCCCGGGAATTTATGGTTACCGGTACTATAAACCATTAATTCAGAGATGGACAATTCTGTATCTTTAACCCTTTGAACCCTGGCCATTCCAACTGCATCTGCACTGCTGACCCGGACCAACCCGAAAGTTTAAAAACACAATATAACGCCTAAACTTAACTTTTATTTTGATTTTTCTTGCTTTACCTTTTCATTTTACACTAGTCTGAATTGTTCCAATAACCAGCATTAACAATAAATACTATTTTGTGTCGACCAACATATTCAACATTTACGTTGTAGTCTATGGGCGAAGCCATATTTGTTGAAAATTTGATCAAATTTACGAAAGAGTGAGGAATTATTCAGCTCTGTCGAGTAAATCAGAGCAGAATGACCAATCGACCATGTGTTCCAAGTTTTATTGATGTCTTCCGTAACACCATTGGAAATTGTAACTACCCATGCCTGTTGACAGACACATCAAGTTTCTGACACGTGACCTCATCGGGTATACGGTACGAGTACACATGAGCCGGTATACTCATCGGGTTTACGGTACAAGTACACGTAAGCCGGTATACCGGCTCGTCGGGTTCAAAGGGTTAACAGTGGTAAGTTTGTACGGGCATGTTGTTCTTGCAACACGAAAAAAATTGTCATGTGTAGAAAACAGTAAATAATTAGGATTGTGATGATGAGCAATCCAGTGGGTGTGGTGGGGAGGGGAGGGGAGGGGGCAATCCCGTGGGTGTGGTGGGGAGGAGAGGAGCCAATCCCTTTAAGCTAGGTGGGTAAATACTTTGTACAACCTGAAATAAAATATACACTCAATTTACTTACTTTTAACAATTCAATTCAAAATATATTCTAGATATTTATACTTTACACAATTTATTACTAATTACATCATATAATTAAATAATTGCAGTAAAAAATGTCTAACAATATACCCTCTGATATTATTATACAATAGTTTTGCCAACCAGTCGTAGAAAAGTGCAGTTTATAAACTACTTGACATACAAATGAAGCATACTGTACTATACACATGAATATTTTCACATATCCAATTTATAACCATTTCGCGCATTAACACTTGAGTGCATATAAAGGAGGGGTCCATATTGACCCTGGATTTTGTTTTGCGCTAAGCATGAAAATGCAACATAACCAAATAAAGCTGTTCTATGTAATTGTCAAGGTAGGGGTTACGCATGTTTTGGTGCACAAAAAATTCAAATCGGTCGTGTCGTTTTTGAGATAATTAGCATAAACTGGTAGAAAGATAGTGCTGTTTAAACTTTGTTTTGTCCCTAAAACAAAACAAAAAAGAACTTTTTTAGAAGATTATTTCAGCAATGTATTTGTAATTATAATCTGAAATATAATATAAATTCCTTTAGGAAAGCAGATTTTCATTTTTTGGCGGGAAATTTGTCGGGAAAAATTAAAATTTGACACAATTTGGAAATCTGGTCGCAATTTTGAAACGAAATGACGGATTTGTAATTTTTTGGGTTTTGAATTTATTTTGAGTTGGTGTTTCACTGTGTACAGTCTTAAAGATAAATAATATTAAAAAAATCACCTTATTTAGGCTTTCGCCAAGGAATCCCAACTTGGTTATTGGTACCAACAATCTTTGACAGGGATCCCAAGATGTTTTTTTAATCAGTTTTGATAGAGAACATTGTTTTCAAAGCGATCAAAATCCAGGGTCCATATGGCCAGGATGGCCCCCCCTCTACTTGTGCACTAACAGGATTCTAAAACAACTTATGCACTTAAGTGTTAATATTTCTAGGCACTAGAAAATGTCGCATGGCAGTACATATACATTAATTTCACTGTGCATTTATTTACGCACATGAAAAATTGAGCGTGAAAATAATTGTAACATGCAAATTTCCACTACAAATATTTGAGTTCAAATACTCAGAGTGCAGGGCCCCATTGTTTGTCAAAGCAACCCGTATTAAGTTTACAATGTCGTATTATTTTTTGTTTGGCCTAGAGTGCTATATATATCAAGTGTTTGGAACACAATTTATATTCACTGGATTCTGTCTAGGACAACATTGTCAAACTCACCAACACAAGGGGCCAAAATTGTTGATGATTTTGTCAATAATCAGCCTTCCGAGAAATTTAAACACAGCTAACAATTAAGATCGGCTGTTGAAGCGGTTGCTATACCAAGAAAGCGCTACTGGGTAAGTGAACATGAATTTGTAGTCTATAGCTCTAATTTATTCATGAAATGTTGTTCTTGGACAAATGAACCTTTTCATCTGGTGAACTCATATGGTATAGGAAATTTGCACTTCAGACTGTCCACAAGGGGTTTAAGATTTAGACCAGGTCTGAGTCTAAGTCAAAATTACTACTGCTAAGTACATTTTGTCGTATTTTGGAACTGAAATAACTTCCAAAATGAAAGATTCAGCCATAAATCTTACAAAAAAACAACAACACAAAATATGACATTATTGGTAATTTAGATGTGATACCATATCTGACTTAAATCAGGTCAAACTTTAAACCTGGTTTAACTCTTAAAACCTTTTTTGAACATACAGACCTCAACATTTCAAACACTTTTCAAGCTGATATTTGCACCCCATGTTGTCGTCTGCAAACTTTTACAATATCAAAGTGAATGGAGAAAAATTTGAAAACCTACCATCAAAGACAATAATAGTTGGATATGAGTGTATTGATTTGCGCGTGTACGCACGCATAGAGACCACTACATAAAAGTTGTATTACATACGCAATACACTCTTACGCAGCAGCTTAAACAACGCATAATCACATTATCAGTTCAATAGATAACTAACAGCACAGGGTGTGTGTAAGAGTATCACAGAATACGGGTTATATCCGGGGCTTGGTATATTTTATTCCAATGAGATTACAGAAAACATGTACACTAATAAAGACAAGATGGTTGTCGAACCAGCAGTCTCGCCTGCGTATCGACCGCCTACTGAATTGACCGCCTACTTAATCATGCAGTTGTGGAGTGGATCCCAAGGGAAAGGTCATACAACGGGGTCACCATTGGCACTTTTGATCGCTGGTCCAAGACGAACAATTCGACACCTTAATCTTTGAAATCGGACAAAGTTGAAAATTTGACATTCTTACTGACATAGGGTATACGGGGGTGCTCAAAGGTTTTGGGGTGCATTTTCGCAATTTTTGGTATATTGAAGGGTGGGTTTTCGTCACAGACCCAATGCGCCTAATTGCAAAATTGGGTGTATTTAGGAAAATTTTGCAGAAAAAACACAAAATTTTCTCAAAAATTGGGCGCTTTTTTCTAGAAAAAATGGTATAGAGATGGGTCACAAAATCACGCTTTTTGAGGCATAGAGATGGTCAAAATTCTGAAGTCTACTTTGAGCATCCCCGTACAATTTTTTTTAAGAACCCCCTGGGGGGTAGCAGCTCTGCAGCCATTATTGTAAATCTTTATTCTTCTGTAACAAGGCATGTATTCTGACATTCAGTCTCTGCTCAAAGTCGTAATCCTTATAGTGATCCTACAATAGAAACAAATCAGACAAAACGAAAGAGTTATAACTGATACAGAGATTGGTGATATTGACTGGTTTTATGCTATCAGCTATAACTAATGACCAAAGTCATTTTTGTTAAAAATCCTTGTTGCAGTTGGGGCAATCACAAAAGCATGTGCTTTCGCATACAAAACAGCGGTTTAAATCGTCATGTGAGTGCAAGAAAGTCGTATCTGCAATGGCTGCCCTCAGCTATATCTATTTTAACACTTGTCACAAGAATGTGAAAAATCCCTCAAAATTCCACTGTCTTATGTCAGTGGTTCTTGAAATGGTTCTTCAGGTGAGGGTGTCACCTGAAGAACCATTTCAAAAACCACTGACTCAAGACTGGAGGTTATACAGTGTGCAATCCAAATTTATGATAAATGGCAGCTATTGCAGATACGACTTTCTTGCACTCACACAACGAAATAGTATACAAATATTGACTGCTTTGAGGGGCATGGTTTAAATTATTTTCCCGAGGTGATCTCAAAACCATGAATATGCCCGAAGCGAAGCTGAGGGCATATTCATGGTTTTGAGATCACCGAGGGGAAATAATTTTAACCATGCCCGAACAAAAAGCAGTCAATATTCGTTTTATATACCGAATATATAGATTTTCGTCATCTAGTTGTTTAAAGAACCGATAATGATTTATGATATTTCTCTTTACAATGCTGACCGCGCCGTATTATACGGAAAATGTATTGAGCGGGCCTAGTTAAAAATATGCCCCGGGCCTAGTAAAATCCATGCCCTCACTTTTAACCAATCAGAGGACAGGAATCTTTATATGAGGTATATAACATTGGTTATGGTCATGCATTTTGAACTTGCCACCTTTTTATAGTATTGCATTACAAATTTACAGAGATCGAGACACAATTTAATATATCCTCTCCAAATATTCATTGTAAGCTAATTATACATTTTTGGAATGCTGAAGGTCAAAGCAATCTACGAGGGTCATTCAAAAAGTTCAACCCATTGTATCATAACTTTTGTTCTATTAAAGGTAAGCTACTTGAAAATTGGCAAAAATATAGCTAAGAATGTCATCTACACATGGTGAAACAATAATATTAATACCTTTTCTAGATTTCTGTAGGTTATCTGAAAACCGCAGTAAAGGTTGGGGTACTCTGGAAACCGTGAAATATCTAATGACATTGCACCTGATTTTATATGTTCAGCTAATGTATGAACAATCATCTACCCAAAATATATGACAGTTACAGAACAAATCTGAAATGAAAGTGTACCTAACAGTCCAACAAGTCATTTGTCACCAAATTTATTGTAGTAAATGCGACGTCGCCGTTCGTCTAAACTTGGCCTAAAAGTTCAAGAACCAACCAACTGAGGTAAAAGGTCAGAGTTATCTTACTATCTTACCTTTGCCTTAATGACTAGTGCTTTTCCTTTAGCTACCGTCTGTAAAAACAAATCAATCAAGATAATTAAACTTTCACATGTTGACAGTAGATGAAAACCAATTATCAGACTGTGTAATATATCTTCATTAGAAAGGAGCAGAGGACAAAATTTACCCTCACTAGGCTCAACTCTACCCCCACCCCCATGTACCCTTAACAAACTTATACCATTTGAAACTGTTCCACCATTTAACAGTTATTTTCAAATATATTGTTTTTCTGTTAAAAATACTAACTGAGAAATATTTATTTTTTAGTACAAATGAGATTTATAATGCCATAAAGGGCTTTCTCAAAACATCTTAATTTTTAGGAAACTTGGGATAATAATAAAACTTTTTTTGTATAGTGCTAATGTTTTGTGCTGTTTTGTTAAAATCTTGGTTTGAAAAGTTCAAGGGTTCGTGAATTGGTTTTTAAAATACCAAGAAATATGAAGAGTTATTTCGAACAATTAATTCCAATAATTTGACAGTAACTTGGGATAATTAATAAGCTTGTTTTTGTATACAGCTAATAATCCTATAAATATTCTTCACAGCTCTCAAAGGGCTTTGTCTTATTTATGTAAAATGAAGATATACACATAGTACAATGACCCCTAATTTATTGTAATGAGAGGGACATTGGGTATTACAAGAATCTTGGTGTTGGATTTAAATCGGAATTTTCTAGGTTGATGGATGAGTTCCTGGGAAGGAAGAAGTAAACGGATATAAAGTCAAAGTATACGGAGCAGTCCCTACGGAGTTGTAAATTTCTGTTGAATAGTCCACTTGAATTAGCCGATCTACCTATCGCTGCATAATGTAATTAAAGCGACTGGTAACAAGCTTGTTTGTGAGGTAATTTTAGACTTAATTAGTCTGTAACCTAATTATTTCAGGTCATGCATATATATTTTATACCCGACAAAATAAGGGTATTGATAATGGTGTTGTCTGTAGCCTACTTATTGTTTTGTGCATATTTTATACCTAACATTAAAGATAATAAGGGTATTTGATAATGGTGTTTCCAAAATAATTTCCATTTATATATGTATGACATTACTATACAGTATTAATTCCTTTTATATAACAGCTAAATAAATCTGTGTCACTTAATTGGCGCATCTTGGGTCACGTGCCATTGGTCATTTGGTCCATTTGATAGTAAACGTCATCAACTGTGCAATAGTGCCATGCAAAAAGTTTGATACATTGCACGGTTACCTTTTTTGGTAAGACGTTACATCAGTCGCGGGTGTAATTTAAAATATACGCTTGCGCTATCCGCGGGCGCAGCAAAAGACGCGTCGTTACATTAAAGCCGGCATGTATAGTACCAAAGATGTTTTCTCGGTTTGCTTTGTTTAAAAAGATTTATTTAGCTGTCATATAAACCAAATAAATAATGAATGTTTCTTATTCATGTCAATGGAACAAATACTTCATTCGGTGAAAGATCAAATGCCCCATTCAACTCGGCTTCGCCTCGTTTGAATGGAGCATTTGATCTTTCACCTCAAGAAATATTTGTACCATTGCACTCATAAGTATTCATTATTTGTATACTGTGTCCTATAACATCCCATCAACAGTTTATTGTTGATGTTGTTGTTTTTCACACTGAAAACATCAATTAAAACTATGCATTTACCTGTTAAAAGTACACTGTCAAAATTTTGATCTTTAACTTTAAGTTCTTACAAAAAATTAACACTAACGATCAAGATCACATTTCAAATTTCAGTTATATTGGCCCAACTAATGAGCATTTTTCACAGTGTACTTTGCTTTGTATAACATTTTATGATTACCATTATAAGACAGGTTTTCACTTTTCATTTTACAGAACTATATATTCAGCTGTAAAGTCCCAAAGTATTTTCATCTTGAACCCTTGTTATATGGAGTGATTTTCACATTCATATTATACGGAGGGGCCCGTTAAATATTTTATAGCGAGTCCCCCTGATCCCCGTATGTGGAATTAATGGATAGGTATCAGTCCCCTCTTTCCACTGACACCAAAATCAAGGTCTTCCGTAAATGAATGGTGTTACTGTGACGTCATAATTACCAGAATGTGAAAAATCAGTATTTGTACAGAAAATATAGGCAAAAATCAAAATTTTCTAACAAATCGTAGGAATATCCGGTTTTTTATGACATTTTTTGCTAAACATTGTTGAAAATTACTGGTTTTACCTAATTACCAAGTTTGAAATGGATATCTGCTATATAAATTACTATAAAATACATTTTTAGAATCACCAGGGGTGTGAGAGGCCAGTTGACAAAAACGAGGAAAAGCGTCGTAAAGTTGGGGTAAAAGGTCTAAAATGGGCTGAAAATGAATGAAAAAGCTAAAATTTTAGCACATGAACATTTTAAAAAACTAGGAAATCAGCTGAAAAGAGGAACTCTCACACCCCTGAATCACAGAGTTACACCAACCTTCCCCCCCCCCCGACCTCCCAACTTTGAATGGACATTGTATCCCCTTGAAGTTGGTAGGGTCGAAAAATTTTTGCTAGAATAAGTGGAAAGGATAAACTTAGAGATACACCAAGTCTCCTTGCGCAAGCTCATTTGAATTACAAATCTAACAATATGATGTCGTATACTCATTGACCGGATTGGATGCTATTATCACATCCTGTTGGGATCCTTTCCGGGTGAGGGGGGGGGGGCACTCAAGTATAATGTTGCAGGCAGAGTGTGACCACAGCCAAAATATACCCTTTTTCCCCTATTCACACCCTAAATTGTGATTTTATCGATACTGTTTTCAGAAAAAGTACCCTTTTTCTTGAAAATTGCCCCAAAATTGCTGTTTTTGATACCCTAAACGGTATCACCTGATACACCCTTCAGTCCTCAAAACAACCCTATTAACCTTTTTCTTGTTCATGCTATGCCTGCAACATTATATTTGAGTGACCCCCCGGGGATCCTTTACTAAAATGGTTACATCAAGTCCCTCATTTCATGAATATCATCAAACATTTTTCATGTATTCAGGTGCATAATTACTGGTACTCCTTGACCATATTGAGCGGCATCATAATATGATGTTTGAATCCTCTCCTAATATCATCAAGATCAAATCTCTCATTTGATGAATAAACATAAAACTTTTAACCCCGGGGGGCCATATAGTACAAAAGCAGTTATGGAGACGTGCCGCAAATTCGGGTAGCAAAATAGGGCTTTCTGGTATCCCAATCGGTCCTTTGTCTTAGCAAAATGTGGTATTTCGATAGGTTTTCTTTTCAAAGTGTTTTGGAAATTTGCGCCAAATGCCGCAAATTTCGACATTTCTTCTCAAAATGTTAGAAAATTTGGCCAAAATAGAGCAAATTTGGACAGAAAAATGAGATTTCTTATTAAATTTGGCTCAAAATTTAGACGACTTAGACATATGGCTTCTTTAAGCCATCTTTTTGTTTCATCTGATTCCTGGTCAATCAGTTTTGCATTGTCCCAGCCTATCACATGGTTCACATGGTTAGTTCTAGCTACGTGTTCAGCTATTGCTGATTTGAATGTCTCAGAGGTAGATGTTTTTTTCTGTGAACGCGTGAAAGTTTTTGCACAGATTCTTTCCTGGCTGGAGCTGAAATATTTCAATTAGTGTATTTATTTTTCTTGGATTTGAAAAACAGAACTATCCAAGTATACTATGTATCATGAACAATCCTGATGAATCTATTCCAATTGTTAAGAAAAAAAATACTTTCTAAACTTTGTGGATAAAATTTCCTGAATCCCATGTGGCTTACCTCTGGGTTTTCAAGCAGTAACGATCCCAGTTCCATGCAAGCGTAAGGTCCTACGTGCGGTTCCTGGTCTTTACCAGAAGCACATGCGATGGCGTCTTCAAAGCACTAAAATCAAAGGAAAATATTAGACTTTGGTGAGAAAAACAAAACTAAGGCCTAGATAGACTTTGTCATTTTTGTAGTCATTTTCATTCAGAATTTTTCTTATGGTGTTTAATTTTCACCACTATGTTAAATTTCCATTCGGAATGAACATTTTCATTTTTATTTTTTTTCATGGTGTTAAATTTTCACCACTATGTTAAATTTTCATTTGGAATGAACATTTTCGTTTTTACTTTTTTCATGGTGTAAAATTTTCACCACTGTGTTATGTTTCCTATTCTGTAACCATGGCGACTTTATATATTTCTTGATATCCTATATGGAAATAAACTTATAAGATCGAGTCATTTCCGCAGGTTTTTCTCCGGGTACTCCGGTCTTCCTCCTGCATTCAAAACTGAATTTAAAAATCATCTTGGAGCCCTGTTGAAGATAAGCTTCCTTTAGCTTACTTGGTATTAGTACCAAGTTGGGTTTCCTTGGCAAAAGCCTAAACAAGGTGATTTTCTTTAATGTGAATCTTAAATATTTTAATGCTCTCTATATATGCTTTATTGTCTGCAAAAATCATGGAGTTTGCAATCATATTTTATGACACAATTTGATATTTCTATTTCTATATCAGTTCGGCGGAACTCACAATTCGGATACGTATCTGAATTTGGATACCCACGTACATTTTGTATTCAAATTGTGATACCCGTATCAGAATTAGGATATGGAGGGGAATCTGAATTCTGATACACTTGTTGTGGCACAGGAAACAAATCTATAGCGCAAGCTGGCAAGTACGTGTAGAACATCTTTCTTGCATCTATGATAAATCTATCTGTGGAAATGTCACAATCATTTCGCTTCAACCAGGGTGGCTTCATGGCCGATGCGCACACCCTATCTGCACTTATAGATTTTAATGTTCCCCATGACAGCTCCCAAATCATCGCTTGGGTTGACGAAGCAATTGAGATTAAATGCCTTGCCCAAGGGCATAACTCGTTGGCTATAGCGGGGCTCGAACTTGTGACCTACTGATTCGGAGTCCTGCACTGTTCCACTAGACCACACGAGCTCAACATTATTATTTGATCAGGGGCCAACTTTTTACTGGAGGTTTGTGGAGGATGGTCACATTTTAATTACATTACATGCATAGAAATTAACAAATGTTGTCGATTAATTTCAAATACTGTATAAGTGGTATTTTTCGCGCTACATTTATTTTCGCGCTTTTCGCGCAAAAGGAGATTAGCGCGAAAATAAATGTACCGCGAATATTAATGTGGATTTGTTGCTAATGGAATCTATACTTGGACAATGTTCATATGCGCGAAAATAAAAAACGCGCAAAATGGTCCATAATTGGCTGAGCGCGAAAATTACCGAGCGCGAAAATATTGGCGTTTACAGTACCTGTATTGCAGCATCCCGGCTCTCCAGATTACGTAGTATTGCTCCTTTGAGAAGACTCTTCAACGCCTTCCAACTCTTCTCAACATCTGCATCACATTCTAAAAAAATAGAGCAATCTCATATTATAGTCATAAAACACTTATTTCTTCTGTCACCAGTCTCTCCCAGTACGCACAGCCGTAACATTTGTTTGTTACGGCTCACAGTAACATTGTCATACCCTGTCGCTGGCAACGTCCCATGCTTAAGGTCAGGTAATGCGTATCAAACAAATGTCTGAGATGATTATCATTGATTATAGCTAATGAGATACGAAGCAAAAATAATCCCTATTCATCATCGTGTTCCACCACTACCCCGGTATTGTTATTATAATTACCTAACCCATTCGATTGATCAAGCACTTACCATTGCTATAATCATCTCGGCTAAATGTTACATTGGATCATAACATATGTTACGGCTAGACCGTAACATTGACGAATGTTATGGTTTAGCCGTAACAATCGAATCGCCATTTTCTCTTATCTTTGGGAACTTCCAATTTTCAAAAAACAGACCCACCCTGAAAAAAACCCAGACCCGGTAATTAACTACCTATATATGCAAATCACAGTATGAAGCATCTATGTATAATGAAAAACTTACATAATAATGATTTTTTCCATGGTAAATCCACTCTAAAAGTGGTCTAATTTAATGTGGAATTCTGACCACTTTGTTGATCATTGTTGATGAGCACAACTTTCAAAGCCGACCATTTCGGTTTGTGATGCTAGAGTGCATTATTGGAAGGCACTGTATCAATCTTTTTGACAAATCTTGCATCTAACGTTGCATTTCGCATCAATATGATACTAAAAAAGTGTTAACATATGAATTCGGAAAGAGTGTATTATGTTACGGTGAGCCGTAACAAACAAATGTTACGGCTGTGGTGCGTACCAGGAGAGACTGGTCACAAAATAACACCAGGTCCAAACTGGCTGCCATTAGGCTTGGGACTAAAACCTGGGTACCCGGATACTAGCTCCAGCTAAGCTTACCCGGGAACAAATTTTTATAACTGATTACCCGAATGGGAGTATAAAAATCCATGATTCAGTCAGTGATTAACTGGAAAATGTTCTGAAGTTGCTTAACTAATCATTAAAATTTTCAGAAAGTTTTGATCTTATCAAAAGATGACATATATTTCATGATGATAATTACATACTTAAACCACTGAAAAGTGTTTTGTTTAGATCCTTGCATTCCAATCAACCCATTAATCTAAAGTCATGTAAAGAAAACCTTTTCATTTTTAAGCGTCTTTTGTGCAAGAGGTTAAAGTTCACAAGCAACTCCCTCGATACTCGTGAGCTCACATGATTTGTCTGTTGTGTTGCTGTGTGACTTGATGAACGATTTGATTGGTTTGTTGTTCACGCACGGTGTAATATTAATTAACCCTAACCATACTGCAACACACAGACACAATACAACATCCAGGTCGTATGGTCCAGTAACCTGAACATAGTGAAGACCTGTAAGTGAGTAGCCTGCTACAACATACAGGCTGTACACTAGTAATGAAATACACCAATACAAGATCAGTATAGTGTAGCCCACTGGACCATACAGGCTGTGTTGTATGGTGTTGTCTGTTCTAGTAGAGTAAGCATATCTCACTGTCTGTCTTGTATGGCCTAGCTGTTACCAAGGAAATACCTCTTCAGGGTTAATGTGCATGGCCCCGCCCAGAATGAAAAGGGTTTTTTCAGATGACTTTAAATGTTAGGGTACCCGTATACCTGCCCAGAAATTAAGTACGGTACATGGGTACTAAAGTACCTAGAAAGTCCAAGGCCTAGCTGCCACAATACATTTTCGGCACAAAATGGACTGCATTGACACTAACACTACATTCATACACTCTGCGTGTCACCTAACCAATCAGAACGCTTATAGGTTAATAAATGCGCATTTCATACGCGAGTGAAATGAGACAAAATCAATGCACGCGCGGTCAATTTTGATGCGTCCAAATTTTACAGAAAGTGCATGCATTGATTTTGTCTCATTTTACGAGCATTATGGAATGCAAATTTATTATAATCTTATTCATACACAACAGAAAAATAATATTGTATCTTTTGTGAAAAGAAATAAGGCCTTTAATATGACCATCAAAATCCGAAACTTCTCTAAACTAAATAAATAATCACCCAACAAAAACAATGAAACATTCATACGCAACAAGCGCAGTGCATTGTGAAGATCCACTGCACTCCGTGTACCTTGTATTCTTGCGTTCTGATTGGCTAAGTGACATGCGGAGTGTATGAATAAATGCGCCAAAATCAAGTAGTAAAATGAGACAAAATCAATGCACGGGCGGTCAATTTTGATGCGTCCAATTCAAGAGGCCCGTAGGGACGAGTGCATTGGGCTGCAATCAAAATTTACCGCAAGTGCATTGATTTTGTCTCATTTTACGAGCATTATGGAATGCAAATTTATTAATCTAATTGATACACGACAGAAAAATAATATTGCATCTTTTGTGTCAATTTCTTCAAATTGCCCCCTCCCCCACTGCCAATCCCGCCCCATCCCCAACTCTCCCTATCACCACCCCCTCTCTTTAGTTTAATAACAAGTCAATTTCAATACCTGCTAACATCAATGTGAGGTGCTTTTCTTTGCAAGTAGGTAACGCCCTCCTACGGCACCTCTATTGCTAGCAATACACACTGGGACTTGGTTGGCAATTTCTTCAAATTGCCCCCTCCCCCACTGCCAATCCCTCCCCACACCAACTCTCCCTTTCACCACCCCCTCTCTTTAATTTAACAATAAGTCAATTTCAATACCTGCTAGCATCAATGCGAGATGCTTTTCTTTGCAAGTAGGTAACGCCCTCCATAAGTACAGCACCTCTATTGCTAGCCATACACACTGGGACTTGGTCGGCAATTTCTTCAAATTGCCCCCTCCCCCACTGCAAATCCGGCCCCACCCCCACTCTCCCTAGCTATCACCACCTCCTCTCTTTAATTTAATAATAAGTCAATTTGAATACCTGCTAACATCAATGTTAGGTGCTCTTCTTTGCAAGTAGGTAACGCCCTCCATAAGTACAGCACCTCTATTGCTAGCAATACACACTGGGACTTGGTAGGCAATTTCTTCAAATTGCCCCCTCCCCACTGCCAATCCCGCCCCATCCCCAACTCTCCCTATCACCACCCCCTCTCTTTAGTTTAATAATAAGTCAATTTGAGTACCTGCTAACATCAATGTGAGGTGCTCTTCTTTGCAAGTAGGCAATGCCCTCCATAAGTACAGCACCTCTATTGCTAGTAACGCACACTGGGACTTGGTCGGCAATTTCATCAAATTGCCCTCTCCCCCACTGCCAATCCTTCCCCCACCCCCAACTCTCCCTATCACCACCCGTTCCCTTTAGTTTAATAATAAGTCAATTTGAATACCTGCTAACATCAATGTGAGGTGCTTTTCTTTGCAAGTAGGCAACGCCCTCCATAAGTACAGCACCTCTATTGCTAGTAATACACACTGGGACTTGGTTGGCAATGTCTTCAAATGGCCCCCTCCCCCACTGCAAATCCCTCCCCCTATCACCACCCCCTCTCTTTAGTTTAATAATAAGTCAATTTTAATACCTGCTAACATCAATGTGAGATGCTCTTCTTTGCAAGTAGGTAACGCCCTCCATAAGTACAGCACCTCTATTGCTAGCAATGCACACTGGGACTTGGTTGGTAATTTCTTCTTAAATTTACCTGCCTGTGTGGATAAAAAAAATAAAATATATTAAAGACTTTGATTTTACCATCTGGTCACACAAAGTATTTTCTCTAATTCGCATGTTTATCTATGAATGTGGTTATGACAATAAACTATATTATACAAATATTAAGTGCAATTGTACAAATTATATCATGAGGTCAAATTTGGACTTTTCAATTTCTAAAAAAAATTGGCCAAAATGTAACAATTTGGTCAAAAGACGGCGTATTTTACAAAATGTTTGTAAAACTACAAAAAATCTTCTTAAACACAAATTTAGGGTCGGTCGGGCTCATAAAACAGTCGCCTTAACATTAGTCCTTTTTTATATACAAAATACAACACAAAACCTTTGTAATGAAACCCTGTAAGTGTGTGCTCGTCTCTTTTACAAAACCACTAAAATTAGTTTATGGTCAACCAAAACGAAAGTTTTACCTCTAAAAGGTCAATTTTTTGAAAATCCTGTATCCCTGAAAAAAAAAAAAAACCTGATTGCGGGCTTGTATACATTTTTGTATGTACACTGTATACATACCTTTCTGATGAGAAATTTCTCTAGCTGTTCACTTTTTCTTTTGGATATCTGTGGAACTTCTTTAAACATTTCTTGTGCTGTTTCCACTTGACCTAAGGCACCTTGACACACTAAAAATCAAACAACAAAATGTAAATGATCAATAACAAGATATCTGTGTTCATGTTTGAAATACTCAACTCTACATCTGCACTTCTCAACAAGCAGCCCTAGCACCAAACTTGGTGTTTTAATTATAGTACGAATTGCTGCTTTCACCTAAAAATTGTTGCATTGCCCTTTTCTGACCGACCCAAAATCTGGCAAAACTTGGGTCAGGATTTGTTTTTCTATTAAATTTACTGTTTCTAGCACAAAAATTTGAATAAATGTGTTAAATTAACAAATCCTTGGTGTATATGTCAGAAATAACTAAGAAATGATCTTGCTATATGTCGTCATATGACTTTAACATGCATTGTTTTTAATGATTTTAAAGCTTAAAATCTGCTTTGAGGAAAGGAAAATAAAAAAAAGAATCCTGACCGAACGAACGACCCGATTTTAATATTTTTCACCAAAAAGGCAATGCAACAATTATTTTTTTTGGCCTTAAAACTCTAACACAGAAAAAGGAAAATTGGCACTTTACCCTTTTCTCATACATACTGTAAGAACTATAAACTTAAATGACAGGGATGGGGTGGTGGTGGGTGGGGGTGTTGGTGGAGGGGGGAGTAGGCAATGGTGGTGTGGGGGGGGGGGTTGTGAAATCAGATAATCTTTTTTAAATTCTACTTACTTCCCGTGAGGTATGCATAGTAACTCTGTGACCACCTGGATTCTTCTTTCAACCTGGAAGGGCCAAATTAGAAATTATAAGTTTACAGCATGGATTATAGAAAGTACAGATAGGAAACAGGTCTATTTGCACACTAAACATTTGGTTAAATACATGTTAGGGGATTGCGCCACACAGGCGTCATGCCTAGACCGACGCTGTGCGATTGCGTAGTGACCCCCCTCTGCTTCCTGATGCGCATTAAAGTACTATACCTGACTACATCGCAATATATGCATTTTACATTTTTTTTGCCAATTTGTGCGCAAGCAAAGATAAACGCTTGACTGACTCGATAGTTGCATTCTCAGTCAAATTCTGTTGACGGAGTGCGGTTTACAGTCAGCATAAAAAATGAACGAGTAGCATGTATTTATTTTTTTCCCACCATGATACCCAAGTACAAAGAATAAATACAAAAAATATATACAAGTATTGAATGATAGTTTTTTGATAGTGTCTATAAACTAGCAAAGATAATTCACTATACTCTATAAACCTTGGAAGTATGCAACAAGAAATCAAACTCTGTTACGAAATCCATAGCATATCCCTGGTGTTCTAAAACATACTGAACTGGTGGTTTTGTATTGTGTAAGAGACTAGCAATTATTGATTTAATAGGATTCATTAAGACCAAATCAACTATTTGGTATGTACGTATCTTGTGTGATTTTGGTATTATTTTTGGTTAGTTTTGTTGCTACAACATGGACAAATCTTGAATATACTTTCATTTGAATATTCAACATGATTTGGTACGTTGTTATGATTCAAAAAGTACGGACTAATTTATTTCTGCATATGATCATATTGGTTTAAGTGTGTTAATCGGCAGCTTGTTGGATACTACAATATTTACACAGAATAGGTGGTTCTGCCTAATACGGTGGAACTTCATTAACACAAAATCACTGGGGTCAAAGAGTTTAGTTTGGGTTATCAGGATTTTGTGTTATCAAACTGATTTCACATAGGAAATCAATAGAGAGTATCCACTTCACTCATGCGTGATCGCAAACAAAAGAGGTCATTCCCTTAGTAATCTTTATTCAATCAATGACCCTGAATCTGGCGGGCTATTTTGAAGTAGTTAATATGCTAACGTGCATGACATTCCTGGTGCTGCTCTCCTGAATGGTCTGAATATTGTATAGCATTCCCGCAAAGATGGCTGCTAATCCAAAATACGGATAACCTCTATACTTGGGACCCAACAAACATATTGTGTTATCAGGGTTTTTGTGTTAACAAGGTTCCACTGTATTACAAATGGCATCAGAATATGAGCACAATCTGATCATACCATGCAAGTACAGGTGCTACCTGATGCATGGCCAACGTGTGCCCTCATAAGCTCAGATTGTAATATTACCGTGACATTTGCCAAATGCACTTGGGTCAATGAAGCAATGTCTTAGTCAAGGTCATAATCCATTGCGGTAGCAATTTTAAACCTTGGGAAAAAAACCCAAGATTTTTAGACGTAGCTTTTGAAAAGTGACGAGCCAAAAAAACAAAACAACAACAACAAAAAAAGGTCTCACAAGCACACAAAACTATCTTTCTTCTCTTTTCTTTTGATTTTTTTCTCTCCTCTCCCAGGGTTCCTGCACCTTCTGCACAATTAAATTCCATGACGTTTCCATGACCAAATTAAGAAAAATCAATGACCTTTTTCAGACAACAGAGTTGTATATCAAGGGTTGTTCGTCTATCACATACCATAATTTTTAACAGACAGTTACTGTAATTCTGATTATTGTTTTTTTTTCTTCTATAAAAAATAAAATTCCAGGACCTTTCCATGACTTAAATTTTGGCCATTTTCATCAAATTTCAAAACGTTTCCAGGCCTGGAAGTTGAAAATTAAATTGCATGACTTTTCTAGGTTTTCCATGACCTGCGGGAATCCTGCTCTCCTTTCTTTTCTATCTCTTTTTATTGGCAAGATCCACGGATGCCCCCCCCCCCCCCCCCCCCCCCCCGACTGACTCACCAAACTGGGGGCCACGTACTCCACCCCCTTTGGGCACGCCACTGGGAATTACAACCTATGCAACAAAACCAACATATGGAAGACAGCTTTGTTTACCACTCAATAAATCTGATATTGTCACAGATACAAATGGTCAAACCAGATGTCATGTAATCCTTTCTTATTATTCATGTATTTAGGCCTAAAAAAAGTGATTTTTCGATTGGCGTAACATAGAAAAAAAATAGGGTAGGCTTGACACACTAAAAATCAAACAACAAAATGTAA
>JXSR01S022361.1:8251-22262 GCA_000969725.1 Ophiothrix spiculata
GGATCAAAATTGATCCTTTTTGTCTCATATTTGATCCTTCCTTTCTAAGAGTGTGTTGATCCTTTTTGTCTCATATTTGATCCTTCCTTTCTAAGAGTGTAGGAGTTAATTCTTTCTGGGACACCCTGTAGAACATAATCTTATATAGTCACATTCTATCATTTTAGGCTGGTATTAATATTTTTACAGCATTAGTTTAAGTCTTAGTTCTAACAATGAGGCTAATATTGATTTTGAATTTGTGGGACCATTAAGGAACCTTAAGATAACGAGGGACACATACATGTATATGCATCTAGGGGTCAATTATCAACACTTGAAATTAAAACGTCTTACACTTTAGCATCAGCTTCGCCCTTTTACCTCATGACTCCTCTTTCTTTGCATTAATCTGCTCTTATATTTTCATATTTTCACAAAGCGAGTTTTTTTACTACTAGCATTGCTTTAATGGATTAAAATCAGCAGTGTCATTATTGCAATGTACAATGTTTGGTTCGTAAGATTGTTTCCGCTCTTATCTTTTCACCTGTCACTACTAAATGAAAACAGACTACCAGTAATGCATTTCTCACGCTTCTATCCACTTTACATAATAAAAACGGACAAATGTATCATTTTGGATATACAAAACATAACTTGTAAAATATTTCAGATTACAGCGGTGAAGCTAGACATAGGTAAAACGTGAGAATGAATTACTCTCAATCAATTACGCAATAATACAATACACGTACTCATGTACACAACGGATGTGTTAATGTAAAGATGTAATTTATAAAAAGTAATTTCAAAATGGATCATACGGTGTCTGAACTTGCCAGTTGTCTTATTACAAGTAAAATTAGGTGTTTATTTTATTTTCTTTCAGGCTAATGCATTTAACATTTCACATTTTATTGACGAAAAGTAATATGGACAGACAAATTATGGAATTTCTAATAAAATAACATTAGCATGTTATTGTTGAACAATGATGTGCTTGCTGTGAATCAAATTGTTCAACCGAATGGTCGAACTTTAACTCATTGCCTACTAACGGCGACTAGAGTCGCCAGTCAATCACATCTACATGTTTCTGGTTTAGCTGAAATGTTCATGATCCCAAAGAGGTAATTGCCCATTAGATTGATGGATTTGTAAATGAATTATTGGAAATTTATTGATGTCAATAAAGAAGTACAATACCAGCAGACATCAATTATTGATCTAAACAATAGAGATATTGATCTAAATCAATATTCAATAAACTAGTCAATGGACTTGTCAATTATATGGTGGACTTGAAGTAGCAGTCAATAATTAACTATTGTTTGACAAATTTACTCCAAAACCAGATACAGGATTAGGAATTTTCAAAACTAGCTGGTTTTGTAAGGGTTAACAATTACGTGACCAAGGGAGGGAGGTTCTTAGGTGCCCTACCTCGAACATTTTACATGTAATTGAAATTTGTTTTGCCAATAAAATCAAAATATTTTTGTAATATTATTTCGAAAATGTAATTATTGTACTTGTAAGTAAGCATTTTGCAGTAACAAATGTCAGCAAAATTTCATGCGTAAATTACGTCAAGGTTTATAAATTATGGCTTTAAATTTTAGACATGATATAAAATTTTTTTTTCTGTATCTTGGTTCTTTTTATATACTTTATCACTGATCAGTTTTTAACGTAAAACTATATGGAAAGGGCATTTTTAAAGGGGTGGTCCCTGGGGACATCCCTAGGGCACCAACGGGTAGAAATATACCTAGTGTCTGCAGTTGATTGCTTAAACAAGCCCTTAAAAACCAACAGAAGCAGAAGATGGGTTAAATGTAATCTCTAGTACCTTTTAAAATAATATTTTGGACGTTTCTCAAATTGTACTCAAAATTCACTCAAGCGTGACGACCACTTACGAGAGGGTAAATTACCCAAATATTTGTCACAATATTGTTTGTCCTACTGCAACGTCAAATCCACTTGAAACTCAATTTCGTCAAAATGGCACTTGACCACTCTTCCACTGAGGTCTTCAAGTGCATTTAAGTGTAGTCTGCTCAGATTTCAAAATGGACACCTAACTGTAGGTTCAATAAATACACATAATCTTGTCTCTGTTTGCGATTGTGATGCTATCTTAAAATCGATTGGGCGCTTATCTAGTACAGCTTGGACAACTGTACTGACCGTATCTAAAATCTCCATTTATGCAATTCAAAGATGATTTAACAGTTTGATTATTCTCTTTTGCTTTTCAGGTATGTTGATATGCTGACAAGTACTAGATGTTACCACATTTTGAGATGCCGAGTTCTGTCAAAAATTGCCTGTCTTAATTGTACCATTGTGATATATCAAATGCCAGAATTTATATATATATCCAAAACACTTACAAACTCTTATTGTCCATAGATGACCCTTTTAATGTGCATCAGGTCTTTGAAGACATTTACATAGAATTAAAAATCGGTACTGTTATATCAAAAACTATATTTGCCTTCCCTTCTGTTTTGTTATGCCTTTTTCATATTACGAAGTCAAACCAGAACAGTCTAAAATATTTACTAAGATGGGGAATGATTAACGTAATGGATATTAGTTATTAACGAGGTGGACGATCGAAGTTTATATTTTCTATTAATATCCCTTGGCTGGTAGTAACAGACTCTAAAGTGCATTGGTTGCGTGAAAGGAAACAAAAGAATTAAGACTTAAAAGTTAAAAAGAAGGATGGTGAAAGCAGAAATCCTATTATTGAAGTGAAAGAAAAGAAGAATTGACACCTCTGATGATTGTGGCCGGTGGTTACGATTTCAGAGGCTTTCAAGACAGAATTGTGTGGTGGAAATAGTAATAAAAGATCATTTTAGCTTTACCCAGGTGACTACCTATCAGGAAAGGCGGTGATAAAAAGGCCAAAGAAGTTCATCAATTTTAAAGAAAGCACTTTCGTTACAAATTGATTGGAACTGAAGCTTTGCTGATCTGTACAAAGATAAGATTTATATTGTGTTATAGGGAGATTGGGTTGTATTATGTTTCATAAGAGAATTTGATATTCAAATTAGTTTCATAAGTATTTGGTCCGTTAAATTGTTACTCTTAGTTGTTTTTTTCACTTGAAACAGGGCCCACGATAACATCGCTCAGAATTCAAAACATGGAATATCGTGTGTCGATATTATTCAATTATGATGTTTTGATTTTAATGATGTAGAAAATAAAAGCATTTAAATATGCACATTTGGTGAAAAACTTAACAGTTTTTTTGTTTAAATTAAATAAAATATAGTAAGATCGTTATTTATTTTTTACAGCATTAAAATATATATTTGTTCAACTTCACGCTCATGAGAGACGCTTAATTACCAAATATATTATACAGGGTGTCCCAATAAAAACGCAACGAACTTTGAACTTTTATTTTGAGAGAACAGAGCAGAATGGCGAGCAAACGTTACAATAATATTATAGAGTAGACCATTGGCTTTCACAGGATTTTTGTTTTGTTAAAATGGGATCTCTGAATCAAAAGTAAAGACTCACAAAATCTTGATGGTCCGATTTGTTAATGTGTAAAGATTCACCTCTGGTGACGTCATTGGGTACACAATGAATTGAAATTGCTAAAACATCACATGATTAGAATAAAGCGTCCCCTGAACCCATTTCATGACATAAGGACTCAATTTAATGATGATCTGTTGATAATTAAGCAAGTTCTTGCGTCTGGTTTAGTCAACCTGTTGTGTCTCCTTGGCGGGCCAGATGAATCATTAACTGAATTGAGTTCTTAAACTCCTTTGTCTTCAGTTTTCTTCCGTGGTTTCGGTTAAAGACTTATTATTGGTTGATATCTTTCATAGGGATCCCTTTTTTCGACTCCTTTGGTAGAAATTGTATCCTAAACTACCCGATTGTCGCACCAGAAGTAACAAATTCAAGAAATATGAGAGTATCAGGAAGATCCGTACTTTAATTTAAAAATTTGACCCCCCCTATTTAAGTTAAAAATGAACTCAAATATCACGTAATGTTAGGTAAGATTGGTTTAGAATGACACTGCTCTAATTGGTTGCCGATTTCTCTTCGTTTCAAGTTTGCATTTCTTTAGCTTGAAGTCTAAACTTACAAATCGGACCAAAGTAGATTTAAACGGCTTTCTTAAATTCTTCATATCTTGGACTGGGGTGGTAAAATGAAACGGGACAAAAAGCATGTTGTAGAGTAATTACTCTACTTTTGAAAAAAAATTATTACTATGATTTAATCTTTAAGCAACTATTTCTAAATATTTTTTTATTTGCTCGTTGCATTAATTTTGGGAAAAGCTGTATTTTCAAGTTCACTGGCAAACACCCTTGGGCCTAGATGAACAAAACTTGAGTATTTTAAGGAGCTCCAGTTAGGATAATCCAAGGTCCAAGGTCAATCTGAAGTCAATGAAGATTATTTCAAGGTCATGGATATAACTCCGAAACCCATGAACCTACTAGAAAAAGACTTGACCATAAATAGCACCTACTGCCCCCCCCCCCCCTTGATTAATGGGATTTATATAGTCCTTGAATAAGGCAGCTACCCCACTTGTAATTTTGAACGATTGAAAAATGATGGAAGCCACATACCCGTCACTTTTCTGTTCATCGTCTGCAGCCTGTCTCTTGAGCCAAACCAAAACCAGCACCAAGATCTAAAGCTAAAGCTGCTTTTTTTCTATGGGTTGTGATTCATTTCATTAAAATTAAACGGTCATGTGAGGTGATATACCACAATTGTTTAAAATGATAACCAGAGGTAACCAGGTCATTTAAAAGTCAGTGCAATTAATCTTTAACTCTCAATTTCACACGGACCACGCTTTAACTTTCAATACAGGCCCGGGAATAGAAGTCTCATCAAGGTCAATTTATGTCAAATCCAAAAAATTATACCTGGTTACATCGTTGATAAGGCTCTGTCACACATCACGAACCGTACGAATAACGAAGTAATAACGTACATTGGTTTTGTCATTGAAATACATGTATATCGATTATCAAACAGTGTACGTTATTAGTACGATATTCGCACGGTACGGTGATGTGTGACACAGCCTTTACATCATCAATGACACTATGATAGGTCGATAACCCTTCATTCTACCTAAATCTAATAGCTTGTGACGGACATGTTCTTGTGTCTTATTTGTAAGTTGTATCAAATCAAAGTTTGCGTTATACAATCTAAAACTTTGAAAGATTATAATTTTTGTTTTCATTATAATTAATCAAATGATTTATTCGGAAAGATAACATTTCTTTTGGCCCGGTCATACTCAAGCTTCAATCCCAACCTGACTTGCCTCACCTCAACATTTACATTTGCAGAACTACCCGTCCAGATCTCAGCAAGGATAATCGAAGTATACAATTAACGTGTCGACTTGTAATAGCCCCAAACAATATCATAACATTTTCATAATAATTCCCCTTTATTTTTATACATTAAAGTCTAACGATACAACAACAGATACACACTGGACATAGTTTGCATTATCGAGACGATGGAAGTCTCAGAAATGGATAGACAAACATTTTCGGATCTGCTGATTAGGTTACAGTAAAGAAAAACAGCGGAAACACGCCAATTGCTATTATGCTATATTAAGTATTCGTAAATACGGAGGTAATGTAAAATGAACGGTGAAGATGAGTTGACTAGCTAAAAAGATACGTTGAAGCTATTGTGACATGTAGCGCGAGATAAAGGAAGTATACCTAACGGCCAAATACAAGAAAACATATCGTACATGCCGGAACACAGCTAAAGAACCAATTGACAAGATTGAATACAGGCTCTGGTGATTAGATTGCCTTTTGGTTTTTGTGCCAGTATAAATAATTTTAGCGATGAGGGAATTTGAGAAATTTCTTGAGCTTATGTATCCGTTTCAGTGATTTAGCAATTCGGGTAATTGACAAATATGCGACGTTAATTGGCATTATAATGGCTGATTGCAGGTGTTATTTTGCATGGACGGTGCTTGTTTGTTATCATAGTGCTATTAGGCTAGTAAAAATAAAAAAATAAGTCAAACGAATTGCAAAAGTAATGATATTTACAGGATAATATCAGACATACATATACAACAACTAGTCAAAAATCTAGAAAATTCTAGTTGGTGGAACAGTGATTAATTTGCATAAAAAATGGCTTCCAAAACAGGGGGTAAAGTTTCAAAATTGGTTAAATCGTGTTAAAAACCCATTCTTTTGTGTTCCACTAATCACAAAGAATCAGAAAAAGTATACTTTTACCCATCTCCGATGTATAGTTAATGAGTTATATCCAATTATGTGAAAGGTCATATCAGGGGTCACGCAACAGGTTCTATGGGAGACACAAAATTCAACATTGTCCGATTTTCTTCAGAATGGTCTCAAAATGTTCTTTTCGCAAAAGTGTCTACATGAAGTAATAGTTTAAAGTTCTTTAGACCAGTGGTTGCTATGGTATCCGGCAAAACAAAGTTTATATCTACCATTACATATAGGAATCTAAAACCCCAAGTTTACTTTGATCTGTAACCATAGCAATAGTACATCTGAGCCATTGCTAATTACTACTTCATGTAGACAGTTTTGCAAGAGAAACAATTTGAGACCATTTTGAAAAAAATCGGACGATTTTGAAATTTTCATCTCCAATAGGACAAATCACGTGACCCCTGATATGACCTTTCACGTTTTTGGATATAACTCAATAACCATACATCGGAGATGGGTAAAAGTATACTTTTTCTGATTCCTTGTGATTAGTGGAACACAATAGAACGGTTTTTAACACGATTTAACCAATTTTGAAATTAAAACCCCTGTTTTGGCAGCCATTTTGTTTTATGCAAATTAATCACTGTTCCACCAACTAGATTTTTCTAGATTTTGGACTAGTTATTGTATATGTTTGTCTGATAATATCCTGAAAATATCATTACTTTTGCAATTTGTTTGACTAATGGCCATAATTTTCATTAATTTTTCTTAGCCTATATTGTAAACTTACCTGGTCTTTCAAAGGACGTATGTTTTGAGCTAGAAGTCCAATTATAAGTACTTTTCGTGCCCTGTCAAAAAAAGCCAACTTGTCTTTCGGTCCGGCCAAATATCAGTTTCGCTGCAAATACACAGCTCACGATGGGTTGCAAAATCTTAACCAGAGAAGACTAAGTAATTTGATGTATTAATTTTAATAATTTTGCTAAATTTGTCGAAAATTTGCGAAATGTTTGACAATTTTGACACGCATAAATCCCACTTTAATGATTTATTTAACCATCATATTTCTGCACTTTGTCACTGAAAGAACCCTATTTTTCTGGAATTTGTCAATGAAAGACCCTCTTTTTGACACAAAGACCCCTACTTTCGAGGTTGTCTGTGGCACCCGAATGACATTTTCATATGTGAGTGCACCCCGGGGGTGCCCATCCCCATATCGCGAGGACAACCTTATCGAACCCAAAATATCGGGGATTCGTTGCATGAGTGTGACCTTTAAAACTTGGTAATATCTCTTGATACATGTCAACATAGCCATGATATTTGCTTTGTATTTTAACTAAAGACATGATCAATGAAAGTAATAAACTAACAAAACTAGGTTGTTTTTCTTGATTTTCCCGAGTATATACAATATCAGATGGGCAATAACTTTATTAGCGTGACGATATGAGACACTTGCGGTATTACTTGAACGCCTGTTCATATACATTGAAATTATTACACTTTTTAACCCGATCCTCGTTTGCGTCAAGCATCAATTAAATGCTATGTTAAAAGTACCAGTGCCTTTTACTTAAGCACGTTAATTCGAAAGTGTTTGGTAGTTCTACAATACTGTATAAATGGTGTAATAAAAATCACTCGTTATGACTGATCATGGCCGTATTGCAATCGTATTAATCACTACTTTCAGCATACGTCTTGTTTAGAAAGTGAAATAAAACTATAATAAAAGCTATGATGAGGTACATTGGTTTGCCGTTTTCTTACAGGATCATCACTGTGTTGACGTTCATTCGAAGTAATCATTTTTTCCCCAATAAATTCAATTAAATTACGCGAGAGTCAATTTCCTTCAAAACCAGTGAAAATAGCCTTTTATTAAATGATGATGTAATAATATACATGTATGTTCTTGAAGTCATAAATAGTAATAAATCAGATGTAATAAAAAAGATGAAATATGTTATCGCTTTTCAAACCTCGTATAGTTGTGGAATAATATGCAAGGTTTTTTGTTAAGATATATAAGGTTGATTGTAATCTTGTAATCTAGAAACCGCCATTGTTTTAGATATATATTGATATTCCACATTTATTTAATTATCCCTCTGTTCATACAATCAATAATAAATACAATGTTTCATACATGTTTTTATAATCTTTTACAATCGAAATGAAATGTATTGTTTTTGGTGAGATTGGCATGTTTCGCTGTTGCTATTCATTTTCATTACGTTTAAAAATAAATTTAAAGATATCGTTATATTGTACAAAAGAAAACCATGTTAAGTGGATATTGATATTCCACATGTATTTAATTATCCCTCTGTTCATACAATCCATAATAAATACAATGTTTCATACATGTTTTTATAAACCTTTACACTCGAAATGAAATGTATTGTTTTTGGTGAGATTGGCATGTTTCGCTGTTGCTAATTACGTTTAAAAATAAATTTAAAGATATCGTTATATTGTACAAAAGAAAACCATGTTAAGTGGATATCGATGTTTCTAATCAACATATAGTTTTTAATAATTTCCCAATTTCATAAGACCCCGGGCATAAGACATGTGTTCAAGTACAATATCCATTGGTGAGAAGACATTGGACTAGATTAATGGTAATGTAATTCGACGTTTTAAAGGGTACCAATAAGACTCAAGCTGTAGATATACTTCGTGATTTTTCTCATGGTCATTGATTTTTAAGAATGGTGTAAACTGTTATTCTGAATGAACATTTTCCCCTGTACAATTGAGGAGTGTAGTCAAAGGTGTTCCTATGTTACATTTCGGCCAAAATGAGTTTTTGGTAGATTTAGGTGCATTGACGGTTTGGGCTCAACCTGAGGTTGTTTTCACACTTGAGTGAATTTTGGGGCACATTTAAAAAATGCTAAAAATATATCAAGTTACATATCAAATTGATTGTCTCGACGCAAGGATGTCAAATATATATAGTTTTACTTATGTAGCACGAACGGTTTAGGAGATATAAGCCAAAAATCAATCAGAGGTCACGTGGGGTCAAATTTTCAAAATGGTCCGATTTGTGTGAATGACATGTCAAATTATTTGTCATGAGCTGTGCATTCCAAAAATCTATACATTCAGTGATTCAAAGTTCTTGCTTTTGATATTATCGCACATGTTGAATGTTGGACCTCATTTTTAGAGAAAGAAGTTCTTGTGCAATTTATTGATTTTCGATTTCAGAACATCAATAATGTATAAGAGCTAAACTTGTTCACTAATTTTCATTTTTTGTAAATATAAGCATACCCTAAAAAGTTTCAAAACGATATAAGCGTATTTTTAAATGTGTTTCTTTTCAAACATCATTTAGCTTAAGCTGACGGGTTTACGATTTAAATAAGAATGGGCATCACCAATACATTTTTTCACTCGTTAATCGGTTACCGGTTTTTGTGTAACCTTTTGGTAATTTTTTTTTGGCATACATTAGAATGGTTTTTAACATGATTTAACCAATTTTGAAATTTTACCCCTGTTTTGGCATCCATTTTGTTTTATGCAAATTAAGGGTTGTTCAGCCAAGTAGATTTGTCAATATTTTTGATATGTTCTTGTATATGTTTGTTTGTCTTATATTATTCTGTAAAAATCATTATTGTTGCAATTTGATTGACCTATGGCTATTTTGACCTATGGCCTATTTTCATTATTATGATTAATCCTATTATATTTTTTCAGATATGAGAAGAAACCCGTTCCAATTAAAGCCGTGGTCACAACCCGTCGTACGTGCATGTACGTTCTGTCTTCGTGCAAAAACGTAGGAAACATCGTGGGAAACGTACGTTGCGCTTTAAGTCCATAAGGAACTTTCTCTGCTTTCTTGCTACGTTTTTATTTTATTAACACGTACGATCGACACACGTGCAACGTACGACCATCGTACGTGCAACGTACGAATTTCTTGAGGCATATTTCATATTTTGATATTTTTTCAGCACTTACGTATTCTGCCGACGACGCACGAAGCACATGCGTGCTACGCACGTTTAACGTACGTGCTCTGAGGCTACTCTTCCATTGACCAGTTGTTGACCAGTTCATTGAGCAACAAGAACTTACATTCACCGTACCGAGTCGGCACGTCCTCGGCATTTACAATGTATATTTTGCGCACAGATTTCGAACTGATTTGTGCAGTAAGTATACAGGTGTCAACATTTCATCTTAAAAATGCCAACAATTTGAGTAAACAAAGAGAGGAGCGACACAGACGGTAATACGTCTGATCAGGAAATGGAGATGGGCTTGCGAGAAGTCTGAGTTCGCGTCATTGTTGTCTCACCCTCTCTCAATAAAGTATATTGAAAATATAGGAATGTCATGGCTGTGTATGATGTAACAATTTGAATTCAACGTTTTCAATCAAGTCGAAGGCAATTAAAATAGTCCTTATATATGAGATGGAATAGGTGGCATCTTGATGCAGAAGGAGTGCTGGGCGATTTCATTATGTCTTGTTTGATGCAGAGATTGCTGAGACTTGCCACGTCTTCTCTACGTATTTAGAAAAACGTAGACAACGTGGCCTCTCAAAAAATGTACGAACAAAAACCGCACGACGGGTTGTGACCAGCGTTTTACCCGTTTTAGCGACGGTCTAGCCGTGGAGTTTAATTATTGAACAATTAATTATAAGAAAAAGGCACCTTCATAGGGTATGCATGTCAGTCAAGTACAGTGTATCATTGATTGATTAATTGATTAAATGCGTCAAGTAATTTAGCTATAATAATAACTTGTCTAATTGTGACCGTCCAGCTATTAAGTTGTTAGGTCTGCCTCTTGTCATTTTCATTTTAATACATGTCTGCAGAGTTCATGGTAAAAGGATTAAAATGAAACCTCGATGAAGTTTACCCGACATTCATAAATAAAGTTATGGTCCGTCATATTTTGTCAAAAAGGATGCACGTATCTGCTCGTACGGTGCCTACGGCCCACAGTCATTTTTGTCTAAACATCCATCAGTTGAAAACACCAAGCCAGACCAAGACAAGCTCCACTTACCCGATTTCTAATCAGCTTAAAAGCAATGCATCAACTAAGCAGCACTATATTAAGGAGCGTAAAACAAGAACAAGTCAAAATAAAGTTCTACTTGCACTCATAAGTTAGGATTAAATCATATACTTTACTATGTCTAAAAGGCTACCAAAATAATTTGAAGCATAGAAGTGTAAACACATTATCTCTAAAACAGCTTTCTGGACGTTAAGGCTAAGCTACAATTCGCATGTGTCACGACACGAGTTAAAAGGATTGGGAAAACTATTTGTGACATACATATTTTTGGATTTGTCAGAGTAATCTTTTAAAAGCATTGAATTCAGAATGTGTGATAATTACTAGTAACATTAGAGATAAGAAGCAAGTACTAGTAGACATCTACATATAAAATGGCGAGGCAATCAATAATCAGTCAATGTGAATGAAATGAGCACTGACACGATGGATGTTGTTTGAAATAAGTCATGGACGTCTGAAGCATTTTCTCAAAATAGTGAGTGTATATTGTTAGAAAATATAAAGAGTTATAGTTATATATTCTAGAACGAAGAAGACTTTCTTAAAATGACAATTTTGCTTCTGAATCAAAAAAGGATTTCAATAGATATAATACAACGTTGTAAATCGTAAACCGATTCGTTAGAAGTAATTTGGTTTATTAATATTGGATCGCTGTGTATTTTTTTTTTCCCATTTTCGTTAGTTACCTTTTACATAATAAATCAGTTCAGACGTTGAAAAAATCTATTTTCTGTTACAATAAAACATAGTTGAATGATAACGACCAAAAAATACAAGAATCACATAAAAACAAAAACAGACAGAAACTAACTTTCGGCAAATAAGCTTAGTTTACAAGAACAAAACAAAAATGTTAGCTAAGGCAACATCAATTAAATGAATATTTAAAACAAAAACATTAGGAATGGTCTTTGAGAGTAATATGCTTATTTTACAAGACCCAAAAATATAAACTAAAACAACACTTCATAAACACCTTGTAGCCTAGCTTATCCTAACTGCTCGAAAGATATACAATTAGGGGCCAGAAAATGCGACTTGAAATCAAAACGTCTCAATACTTGAATATCAACTTGACCCTTTCACCGTTTGACACCGCTTTCTTTGCTTCCTTCTACCCTTTTCAAAATCACAATTGATCTTGTTATGATTCAGCTTACCTTAATACGTAAAGTCCACAGGATGTTATTTCAAGAACATAGTCCAAGTAGTGCCTTAGGTCCGTATGCACAAAATAGGTTTAAGAGTTAGACCAGGTTTAAAAGTTAGACTCTGTCTAAGTGGAATTTTGTTTCACAGCTAAATATATTTTCTTCACCCAATATTGTCATATTTTGTGTTGTTTGTGAGCTTTTTGATTGAATCGTCAATGTTTTAAAGCTGTTGGTGATCAAAAATGCTGCAAAAGACCCTTTTACGGCATTATTAATTTTGACTTACAGCCGGTCTAACTCTTAAAAATCTTTGTGCATACGGACCTTAAGGATCAAAATTGTTTCATTGTTACAATGTTAGAAATATTGTTCATGAACATATTTCCACTCTCATCTTTTCACAAGTCAGTAGCTAAATGGAAACAGACTACCAGTAATGCATTTCTTCGCGCTTCTATCTACTTAGAATATAAACTGACAAGGTATGGGATATATAAACCATAACATATCTCACAGACTACACTTGCATCATGGATAGCTCTTGGCTAATAGTGTGTACTTGTAGAGGTCTGTCTAGTCTAGGTCTTTCAATATCAGAAGACCATTTAAATCCAATCCAAAATGTTTATTTTTTTACATCGATATTAACCTTAGTTCATCAATAGCACAATTCATTCCACATAAATCTAACCCATAAAACCTAATAGGACGGGATCCAGCTCATTTTGCTGTCATTTTGTTGTTAAAAATAATAGTGGAAGTAATATGGTAGGCCCCCTTTTTTAAGTTTCCAAGGGGGCAGCAACATTCGGCGGCTACTCTTTCAAAGTAAAATGCATCCATTGGACTTTTATATAACAAGATATGTCAATGGATATGGGGTATACTTTACCCTGTGTAATTTACCTGTATCAACAGGTGTTGGCAAATTGGTTAAAAGGAAACTAAAGGAGGAATGTCTAACCTAAATGTATGTTGCTGCTCCCTTTTTAAGTTGCTGAACCTTTGACATGAAACTTGACTCGTTTTGTTTTAGAATTCCGATAGTGAACATGAGAGGGAAGGGGGCATGTGTTCTGCACATTATTTATCTTTAAAACAGTGCACACTGAAACATCAACTCAAAACAATTTATAATAAATAAAAATAATTAAACTCCGTCATTCAGTGGCTAAAGTATGGCTAAAGTATGATGTGTCATTGCATACAACATATCGATTTGAAAATGCATTATTGCGATTACTGTCTGCCTGGAAATAGCGTTATATTAAATGCTGATGTAATAATATACATGTATTTTCTTGAAGTCTTATATAGTAGTAAATGATATGTAATAAAAAGATGAAAAATTTTATTGCTTTTATAATCTCGTAGTCATTTTAGTTAAAACTCTTGAATATAAAATCTTTATGCAAAAAAGTCAGGGCCGTACGAAGGTATGTAAGCCAAGGGGGGCAAACATATTTACCGTCCCGAAATTCATGTTTCGTCCCGATGTATATACCGTCAATTTGTTTGTAATGCGCGCGTAGC
>JXSR01S022363.1:5638-22552 GCA_000969725.1 Ophiothrix spiculata
TTAAATTGGAATGATATGAGAAAAACAAAAGATGTGTGCCATTTTGCGATGCCTGGATGTATTTGTAACTCGGAGATGATGAACTTGATAATTGCAGAATTGTGTTACTGGATTAATTGATGGTGCAGCCATGTTTACCAAGTCTGCGGTAAATAGTGACGTCATACATGGCATAGAGAAACAGTTTCAAACTTGTTTGTTTATCAATCTAAAATCTATATTGGTTGATCTATAAAAAACATAATAGTGTGGCTAAGACTATGGTCACAATACTTTGTACGAACAGTTACGAACAGTGTTTAGTTCGTCTAGAAGGATCACAGGCAGTGACCTTGGAGGGAAGCGAAGGCATCGCTCACTGTCATTCACTGTTTATCAATCTAAAATCTATATTGGTTGATCTTTAAGAACACAATAATGTGGTTAAGACTATGGTCACAATACTTCGTACAAACAGTTACGAACAGTGTTTAGTCCGTCTAGTAGGTCTTGGGCAGTGAGCTAAGCGAGCAGAGAGGGCGTCGCTGTCCATGGACACTATTTGTAACTATTCGTATGAAGTATTGTGACCATAGTCTTAGGTGGAGAGTGCAGAATTTAAAACTTTAAACAGGGGCTTGGGGCAAAATTAGGGGCATTAGATCAAATTTCCCTCAAAATTGCTAAGTAAGAACATTTTGACCAATGGTTTATAGGCCTAAATGATAAATTATACTGCCTTTATTTATCAAGGTGATCATCTCTCTTTCAAAGTGATTGGGTCAGACTCCACTGTTGCAATTTTTTGAATTGAGGGATGTCCACATTTCATTAGTACTGTGAGCTTGTTACCTTCCAAGTATTAAAGAATTCTGGTAAACATTTGACACTTAGATCAATAGAAGTGTGTGACAGTCAGGCCTGTTGACAGATAATATAGAACCCACCACCTGATGATCAAAAGTTGGGAAATTATTCTGTTAGGCCACACGTATATTTCATCAAAGTTAAAATGTGATATGATATTAACATTTGATATGCAGCTACATTGTATTTCTTGCAGAAATACTTAAAAATAACCCCATGTAAAAATGATACTTTTGGTTTTTTAAAAGGGTTAAGACAATTCCCTCAATTTTTCAATTTTGTTCATCTATCCTGCAGGCTGTTTTATTGAAAAGACAATGTCATAAAAATGGAATAAATTTGGCTAGAATTAGTGCTGGTCATTTCTGTTTTTCACATCCCAAATCCTGGCAATGCCACTGGGGAACACAATGAAATCCAAGAGAAACAAACATGTCTGATATTAAAGAGAATAAACTAGATATCAAGGATGTGCTCTACTTTATTATGTATGAAAGCCCTGGTGTGTTTGATTGTTTGCTGTAACATTATGATGTATAATCATGTTCCTAAAATTGACATATTTGACAGAATAAATTATAGAGGAGTAGCTGTTCTTGATTCACAGAAATGTGATGTGTCTGTTCATATCTTACAATTGACAACAATAATTGGCAACAGCGCTTTGCATACATAGTAAAAGGCGCTATAAAAATCCCATTATTATTATTATTGTTATTATTATTTCTTACTATTTGGCGGTATTAATTGAATAGGACACTTTCAGACTTCTCTGTAAGGTTCTTAACAGAAATATATACACATTGTAATATTAACAAATTTTGAAAATTGTTATGCAAAACGGATATTGTGTAAAATACTAAGCAATATTCTGCATCTAGAACTTAACCATATTCTTCCTCATGATGCACCAAAATCAACCCTCATGTCTTATGCTACTTTCATACTTGTGTAGTAGATTTGTCACTGTGTGATGTATATTTTTTGCAGAAACTTGCCGCTTCTGGTTGCCGTATAGCGGGAAAACTACAATGATGTTGCTGAGATAATCAGTATTGGCAAAATTTTGTTGCACAGCATGAAGAGTGAAATAAAGCCACAAAGCGGCAAAACTGCAAAGCTACATACGTGTGAAAAGAAGCAGAGGGGAGAGCAACAAAGCGACATAGCTGCAAAGCTACAAAAGCTTGAAACAACATTGGCACACACATCATAAAGTATAATATTCGTACCTGTATATTATTTATCATCAATATCAAATTTTATAAATGTACCTTAAATAAATTTAATCTGCATAATATTCTATATGTTCTGTGTTAAAAGCTTGTAGCTGCTCTATAATATATATTATTTATAAATGCATATAATGCAAATAAAAGTCTTAACTCTTAATTCAAAACAATATCAAAACCAGGTCATCCAATTGGCTAAACAAAATGTGCATTCTGAAAAGAAAACCTACCAAAAACACAGCTTTCACATCTTCATCTTTTCAAACAAAAACTCCCAATTCTCATAAGGGTATACAAATCCCTAATTCACACTTGACTGGACTAACAAATCCCCCACCCAACCCCTTAATGCATTTTGACAAAATCTTATATCCCGTAATGTCATTTGTTACTACCCTCATACTAGCATTCAATCGCTTATGTTAAACTTGCGTTGATTTTTTTCAAAATAACAAAGAGTCGGTGATGACTCATCGTTCAAGTACAGTGACACGAAAGATTTTCAGAAACAGAAAAAGGCGGATACCTTTTCATAGGGCCACACTGAATCTCAGAGGAACACTCTTATAACAAAATTATCCTCAAATTTGCAGATGATGCAAATGATTAAGAGACTTTCTTTTGACCCAACAAAAAGTCAAAATTTAAGACAACTTTTCCATCACAAATTTTCAACAACTTGAACACATTTGTAAACAAATGTTCCTTTCTGATCTAACTTTTTATCTCTAATTCATTATAAATTTTTTTGCAAATAATATGTTTTAAATATAATAATAAATATTTTTTAAATCTAAAATTGTTCCTGCTACTAATAAGTATTTTCTCTTTGCCATTAATCTTCTTTTAACATTCATATTCATTTTTGAAACATTGATACAAAATTGTAATAATAAGAAGTAACTTAATTTCGAGTCCCATAGCAACTATGCTATGAATTTCCACGATAAAAGCTTTAATCCATCTTTAAATCACGCAGCACCTTCATTAAGAACTACAAGAACATAACATGGTGTAGGGTCATTCCTATCTCAAATGTCACAAACGTTACCAAAATGTTACATGTTCTTGACGTTCAATTCCAATGAGCTTTGGATATCTTCCAGGTATGCAGCAGCCCTTGAAGAAAACTCAAGCTCATTCAAATTTAAGGGCAGGATCATGTAACATTTTGGTAACGTTTGTGACATTTGAAATTGGAATGACCCTGCAAATTGTTTGACAGTTTTTCTCTAATTCCTCTATTTAAGAATTTTCAATTCTTAATTTTAATTCTTAAAATCAGATCATAGTTTTTATAACTAAAAGAACTTTTGTGTGAGTGTGAAACAAATGACCACACATCTCTATTGGCTAGTGATCTCTTACAGAGTGTTAATGACTTTCTTAAGTTCATGGGTGAAAGTGTGAAAACATCATGAAAGGGATAAACATCACATCTATGATCGATATGCGGTGCCCCTTCCCCTACATAATCTTCTTATTAGTTTTTATTAATAAAAACACAACAATAGCCGTACAACAAGGGCAATGTCAGCTTCAGATAGGCAATATGAATCAAGCCCCTATCTCTAGGGATATTTCCCTCAATTTTCAATCCATTTGCCATTTTCAATCCATTTTTTCTGATTTCGCCGGAGGACAACTTCTCTTAATGTACAATGCACAGATATGTCAAAATGACAACTATGTCTGGGGGATGAAAAATGGCCAAAGAAAATAAATTAGTTTATCTTCCTTTTAAATAAAAGGATGTTTTCTTCAATTTCTTCATCAATTCATTCTGAACAGAAAATGAAAGGAATTGCTGAAAGAAAAGATCAAGCAAGATGTCTTTGTTTGGGTTGAAACACCATAGTTTCCTTCTAAAATTGAATCTCTAACTTACGATTGTCAGTACATCAATACTCATCTTTTGATTGGTATTTGGACCTCAAAATTTTGAAGGAAAAAAACTATTTTAAAAAGGTGTGATCACTTTCAGGTTCTATAACTAGGGGGGGGGGTGAAGAAACATTGAAGATCCTTTGATCTTATCATAGGAATGTTTTGCAACAGTGAAGAAACCATGGTTCCTTCAATATCTTCATCAATTCATTCTGAAAAGAAAATGAAAGGAATTGTCGAAAGAAAAGATCAAGGAATATGCCTTTGTTTGGGATGAAACACTATGGTTTCCTTCTAAAATTGAATCTTGATTCTCAGTACATCAATACTCATCATTTGAATGGTGTTTTTGAAGGAAAAAGTATTTGAAAAAGATTTGATCACCTTCAGGTTCTCTAAGGGGTTGGGGTAATGAAGAAACATTGAAGATGTTTTGCAACAGTGAAGAAAAACAGGTAAATAGGAAGGTGTTTTAAACTAATTGGAACAAACTTAACTTTGAATCCGTCAACTGGGAGTCATACTCTGCTCATAATACAAATAACAGACTTACAAGGAAGTAAATTTACTCTTAGGGAGGGCTAAAATTAATTGTCGGGAATTGGTTTTTATACTGCTATTTATAAATTGAACTGGATGTTCCAAGCAAGTTGACCAACCCGATGGACTAACTTGGGATAACAGCTGAGCAAAACCACCAATTTTTAAATGCTCCCTAGATCTTCCATATATCTAAGGCCCGATCTAAGGCACCTAACATAACATAATTATGTCTTATATGTAAAAAAATCACATGATCTCCCTTTAATACAGAAAGTCCTCCTCTCGCAAAAAAAAAATGCTTTGCACAAACTAGGTCATATTATATTGCCGATAATAATACCGGTATCTCATACATCATGATGAATACAGGGCAAAACAATATTAGTGTTAATTCATTATTCACGATTTTAAAGCTTTCACTGTATCTCAGCATCGTTCAAAAATATCAGAGCGGAGATGATAATCTGCTTTTATTTATTTCTTGGCCTTGGAGTACACACATCGCTCCATTTGCCCGACTTAGAGCAGGCCTGTTCTTGCAAGGCACGCTTGATTAGCCGGAGGCGGCCAATGCCCTCATTATGCATCTCGCATCCATTTTTTCTGAGTCTTTTACCCTTTGAAAGTTGATGGAGGAGAAATAATTAGGTCAGGGTGATTAGCGGTCAATGCCATGGTCCAGGGGTGACTGGCTGTGTGTTTGGTGGGGTAATTCAATGCCATGGTCGGGTGACAGGTTGCAGATGAATCACAACAAAATCTGATTTTGAGAAATCTTGACTATTTGCAGAATTTGTAAATGTAGATGGGAATATTTAGCTTTTCAAATATGAACATTTCACTCCAGTGCAAAGGGATATTTTTTATAAAATTTTCTTCTAAAATTGAAGGAAAATCCAATTTATCTACTTTACTTGGTTAGGAATGCCTTCTAATTTTACAGTGAACATCCACTGCAGCAAAATGTCCATAGATTTGAAACATCTTCAAACCTTAAATTCCTTTCAGCAACTTTGAACAGACAATGATTAAACCTGAGAATTCAATTTGAACTAATATTTTGTTTCAAATGCATTCCAATTTTGAAGTGGATAAATGCCCAAATCGATTTACAATGTCTTACAATGTTTAACCCTCAAATTAACATCAACATCTAAGGACTCGTAATGAGGGCTAAACTTACGTAAATTCAAGTTTTAACTACTCTTTAATTTTTTGTTTGCAAGCTAATTCAGTTTTTCAGCTATATAGGTCTTTTGATATTTGGATCAGTTTCACTGTAACCTAATTTAGCAGAAAATTTTATATAATGCTTTCAAATCTAATGTTTTCAATTTCATTCAAATAAAATGCCAAAACTTTATGTACAGACAAAATTCCCCTTTTAACAATATCTCCATATTTTACATCTTTTTTTCCTCTACATAATAACTCACATCACGCATAACCCATATGACAAAGTATCAGTTTCACGTTTTCATTTTTTTCTCTTTTTTCTTATTCCACCAGTATCATCATCTTCATACCAAAACTGGGCCACCATAATTTTATCCTGCAGTCATCCTTTGATGACATCAGTAGACATACTCAAAACCAACACATCTCAGTCCAAATTCTCCTATGGGGGGCACTGAACATTGAGGTACGCACCATGTGCCACCAAAAGACCCGCTTTGTTTTTTTGGCTTGCTCTCACCGAAAGACACCCTTATTTTTACCAACTGTCACTCAATGACCCCCTATTTTTTAAAATTTCTTGTTAACTAAAACAACCCTTTTCACTCAAAGACCCACAATTTTTTTAATTTGTTGTAATTTTTCGAAAATGTTGCAAAATTTGCCAAAATTTAGTAAAATTTGTTAAAAGTTTTTGCGAATATTTGGCCATTTAGACCCGGAAAGATCCCATACACTTTTTTTGTGAATTTTGCTCAAAGACCCCAATTTTTGGCACTTTGTTACGGAAAGACTCCCATTTTAGTTACCAAAAGACCCCTACTTCTGAGGTGCTTGGTGGCACTCGTACGTCACTTTCATATGTGAGTGCCACCCCCGGGCCAAATCTATCTTGCATTTCAAAATCCAGCAATCTCACCCCCTTTGGCTGTTACTTTTTACCAACAATGATGATCCGTTTCCCCATCTAAATGTGTTCATTAAACTGTTTCAAGTGTTTTTCAATTCTTACCACGTCCCATCCACATCATTACCAGCCCGTCAGTTTTTCTACAGACTTGTTCTAGTCGGCCATGATACTGTAAACGGGAAAATTTTCGCGAGCAGAATTTTTCGCAAAACCAGAAAATTACGAGCTTTTCGCATGTGTTAAATTAGCGTTTTAATGCTTCATTACATAGACTTGCACATAAAATGAATGTATTCGTGGGGTGTTATATTCGAGGTTAAATGCTGATTCGCGAAATTAATGAAAATTAAACCCTCACGAAAATAACCCCGTTTACAGTACATCACTGCTAGCAGCCAGGCTGTGTCCCAGTTTTTCCACATCCATAGCTGTGTTTTTTTCACATCACCCGCAATTCCATCGCCTCTACCCTACCCCACATCACACACTACCCAATACAATAGATTCAATCACCATCTCAACATCGATGTAGTGACGAGACATCTGCGGATCAAGTCTATGTAAGCAGTCTCTCTACCCCTCAGGTTGTCATTGGCACACTACACTGTACTCATTAACCCAAATACTGAATCAAAATTGGGCCAACTTTGTCAAATCAAAAATTTCACGACCTACCCTCCTTACATCTAATCCCCTTCAATCATCAAAACGATTATCTCCTGTGAAACAAAACCTATATCCTCACCCAAACATCATTTCCGAATTGGAATGCTGATAGTCTACCCATCGAAAATCGATATTGGGCAGACGCAAAAATAATCGCCTACGTGAAAAAACGCTTTCCTTATATAGCTCAGAATAGTTGTTCATGGCTATTGAATTCCAATGGGACAAAGGCACAAGAACAGACATATTTCATGGTAAGAAAACATTGTATTTTAACTGAATAGAGATTCATACCGTGGATAACGCTTTTTTTCTTCCTTTATATAGTACAATAAGATGTATGCCAAGCTTGTATAGAAATGTTTCAATGAAATATAAAATGTGTCAATAAAAATGCAAAAAGAAACATATATTGTAATCACAAAATAAGGATGGAATACAATTCAAATATTCAAGTACTTTAACAAAATTAATTGCAGCAGAATCTGTGATATAGAAGATGATATTGCATGATAACTATAGTACGTTGTTAGTTTGAAACCTCATTATGTCCACAGGTACAGGTGCTTTCAAAATTGATTGCTGTGAATCTTTCTGTGTGTTCTGAGAGCTCTGGTGGAACACAAAAGGACAATAAATCAGAAGGCTATAGCCAAAAACATACTCGGCCTCCAAACAAAATTTTCGCTACCAAACATTTGGTCGTGACGTCAAATGACGAGTGACTCCAAACAAAATAACTTCAACACCGAGTTGAGACCAAATAAAGTTTCGCGCTAGATTGCACTTGCTATTGAATTGCCATATACATTGGACCAAATGTTTGGTAGGAAAATTTTTCTTAAATTAGGCCGATTATGATTTCGCCTTACGAGTTCGAGCCCCGGCATATGAAAAGGGTTTATCCTATACAGGCAAGTGTTTTGTAATTTGGTTGAATTACAGAATTTGTTCTAGCTTTTAAAGAGCTCATGTGGTCTAGCTGAGTAGAGCAGCACAGAACACGGAATCTGTAGATTTAAAGTTGGAGCCCCATATTAGCTTGCGCTTGTGTTTTTGTATTTGGTTGGGAATCGGCATTTATGGTTTATGCAAATTAGTCAACATGCAGTTCCAGTATCCAAAACTTCATTTATATGGTTATCCTTTTATTAGATAAGACAACAAATCTAGAGGTCACAAAATTTCTTCAAAATTACTGTAATAGAGATAAAGTTTCAATTCCTGGAACATGTTTTAAAAGACTACATTTCATACAAAAAAAAAATCAAAAGAAATGGAATGACAGAGTAGGCAACAAAATCATCTATCATTTGGCCTTATATAGCTCCTCCATTGATTTACAGATAGATCAGCATCAATTAATGAATAAAAACAAGTAAAGAAACAAATAAGTCAGAAAAAAGTTGTAAGAGCACTAAATATAGGTCGTACCATGCAATGCCGTTCACTTAAATAAATGAGCAAAACTCTCCATTTTCATTTCAGTAGATATTGCCCAAGGGATCTGAATTGCTTGTCAATTTTTGGGATGATACTGTCATGTGATTGATTGGAATTTTGTAAATTTATCAGCTTTACAATTCAATTGTTGAATATATCTGACATCTTTGAAAGTAAGATATCCGAAGTCGCTACTTCGTATGTCTGTTTTAAGGTACATTACAATATTTTCTGGAACAAGATGGTCCATATTTTTCCTCAAGTTCTTACTTTGTATAATCATGTGCCGTTTTGATGCTGTATTAATTTTCCTAACAAAAGTAGTTTCAGCAACTTATATTACATTTGTGATTAGTTGAGCAGAAAATTACAATTAATCAAAATTGAGATTATTACATATTTGAATCATGCATATTCTGAGCTTTTGAATGACATATTATATCAGTTGGGCGGAACTCACAATTCGGATACGTATCCGAATTCGGATACCCACGCATATTTCGTATCCAAATTGTGATACCCGTATCCGAATAAGGATATGGAGGGGTATCTGAATTCTGATACTCCTGTCGTGGCGCAGGAAACAAATCGATAGCGCAAGCTGGCAAGCACATGTACAACATCTTTCTTGCAATTATGATAAATGTATCTGTGGAAATGTCATTTTCATCTGTGCAATTCCAGCGGAACAGCTTCGAAACATGTCCTGATAGCTTCTAATCACAGAAGGCAAAATAATTTGGCCAATACTTTGATAGAATTTAGATGCCAAATGATGATAATGTTATTGACTTTTATACATACCGGTATGGTGTGTGCGAAGCTGAATATTCATTTCAGCTGATATCCCGTTTCAGCTGTTTTTAACGGGTGTCAGAATTGTGATACGGAGTATCCGAATTATGAATTCCGCCGAACTGATATGCCATACTTTTTTTTTTTCATTTTCCATTTGAAGATAAAAATCAAGGCAGTCCACCGAATATCTGTGGTACCTGTCCCTGGGAACAGACCCAAATGCATAGCTATTAAATAAAACTTCTACTATACAGAAATTGACAGACATTTTGAATTTAGCTACAAAACATACCAGAATCAAGGATACAATTTTAAAATTGTGTATTTAGGAAAGTAAAATACGTATACCACAAAACCTTGCTGTTTTCGACACCTTAAATGCAGTTCATGTATTACAAGCCACTCTGTAAAAACCTCTTTTTCGTCATTTCATTTTATCAGCATGATATCCATCTGAAAAAGTAACCCAGCTTATCACTTATATACTGGTACCATCCTTTAATGACAGTGTTACCCCTGTCTCTGGCAGAAGACCCAAATGCATAGATAATCAGGAATTATATGTAGGGCTCAGTGCCACAAAATACAGACTGATTATCAAGTTATGATAGCTCTTATATTACAGACACCGACAAAATATTAAATATACCCAATACATTATTACCAAGGAATGCATTATAAGGGGGAATAGGCGCTCACCACCCTCTTGTAATGTTGTACATGCACTATAAAACAAAGATATTGTGCCTCCAATTTTTTTCAGAAACAATCTCAGTTGCTAGTTTGACCATGTTAACCTTGAATTTCCGCGTTTCAAGCAGCATCTATGAACCTTGTGCTGGGCTAGATATGCCGATTCTTGATATACAAAGAGTATCAAAGTGTCGAACATGCAAAGGAAAATGAGAGGTACAGTAAATCGTTCTATGGTTGGAAAATGAAAATGGAAGCCATCCCATAGAATTAATACGGTGGTCAAAAATGAGTTTCTATACCCCTACTTTTAAGAATTCCTTAATTATTACCTATAGATTAGTACTACCCCTTAATGATTCTGGTACCCTTGTCTCTGGTAGAAGACCCAAATACATAGTTAATCAGGAATTAATGTAGGTCTCAGTGCCACGAAATACAGACTGATTATCAAGTTATGATAGCTCTTGTTACAGCGACAGGCTCGGAAAAATACCCAGATATATTATTACAAATAGATTGAATTATCACATTAACACAGCGGAATATAGAAATTAAAACCCGCGCACATTTTATTCTTTTTGATGATATTATCTCATTTCATTTCCATAGTCCAATTGCGAACAGTATCATTTGTAAATTTTGAAAATGGATATGTTCCAAACCATATATGGATTTCCTTTTAATTTTAACAGCAATACAAAGTAAAACAGGGCTAACGTTAATCTTTTAAAATAAGGTAACTGTGTTTTTCATGTATCAATCGAGTCCTACAAGTCACATTTCAAATACTGATCTACATGTAAGGCGCCATTATGTGGACAAACACTATATCTGGTGCGTAGCAAGGATTGTGAACCCCGTGGTGCGCAATAAATCCTGGTCCAAAACAGTGATGGGTCCAGTGGTCGCTATGGATAACTGCCTATATTGCACGGGTCGCCAAATGTATTATTAGCAGTATTTAGGATTAATGCACCATTTTTTTCGTTGTTTACCTATTGTTTTTATTTCTGTTTTCCATTTTTTTTAAACTCGGGGTGTGCGCCCCCTTCCGCACCCCACTGGCTACACCAATAGCCTACAGTGCAAATTCACCTGACTTGACATTGAAATATTTTTTGGATTGCTTCGGGAATTATAAAGAGAAGATAAAACAGAGATAACATGTTTCAGCATCTCTCAAGTCAATTTTTATTCTAGCAGAACAATTCACCATTCCAAATGGAGACCTATGTGCAAGACAGTATTCATTTAGAAATACAGTACAAATCCATGTGATTTTAAGTGCAATTAGTGGATCCATTTAAATAACATTCAGAAAATCAGTACTGCCTCATTGATTGGGCACTCTTTAAATATTTTAAATTAAAAGAATAAACAGAAGAGACAATAAAACATAACATTGTTTCAGATAGATTGTAAAAAATAGCAATTTATGTGAAAAATGTATAAAGCGCAAATATATTTTTGTGACTTGAATCAAAGATGACATTACATACGAGATGATATAAATAACATTTCAGCATCAGCAATCTCAATGTATTCTGTAATGCATGATGAACTCTTATCTTCTTACTCACTGGAAACAAATTCTCACAATTTCACTGTTTCAAAAAGTCACTTTTGTTAACAATAATTAGCCGAGTTTACACAAGCAAGTACTTGAACCTCTTTAGTGTTTTCATTCTCTTTGATCGCACGATTGTTATGTCAGATAAAACCCATAGCTTGCAAAAGAAAACAAGCCGTGGCATTGATCTTAAAATGCAACCAGCCAGAAACGATGAATAAAGCCAAAATCGTGACTGCTTCTTTCAACTGATCATAATCGGGAAAGAATATTGAGGTAAAACTAGCATTTTGAAAGGTCAAGGTAATAGCAAGTTCACCGTTTTTTGATTTTTTTCTTTGCTATATAGGCTGTGACTCATAACTAGGTCAGCATGAACTTTCAGGCATTGAGGATAATGACCCTCTCACTTCTACCAACAGAGGGCAGCAGACTTGATGAATAGATGGATGGTTGAGGCCAGATAGATTTGATGTTCCGTTTCCTGTGCTTTATTGTAGATAGACTCAGAAAAGCATAAGGGCAGCCGGGAGCCCCAGCAGGATTAATTTCAATGTTATGTTTTATGTGAATTAACGTTTTCAATTGGGTTTTGGTGCCTAGATAACTCTTGTTCCTGGTAGTACGTATATGTTGAAAATTATGGTGTATGTGCAATCTTTACTGGCAACAAAACAGTTTCCTTTACAATTGAAGAACTTGTTTCCAAAAGGAAATGACTCAAAAAAAGCAAAACGGGAGAAAAGAGACATTTCTTTAAGTACAGGCCCTTTTGACATTTATTTCAATTTTGAATTTATCTTTTATCATTCATTTTCTTGTGGATTTATTCCCTTTTGGAACAAAAATGTTAAATTTCAGTGGAGTTAATGCCTAATGGAACAAAAAATGTCATTTTTTGGCTTATATAGTACAATGGAGCCAACATGGATAACTACTTCTAATCTACTGCTATTCTACAAATATTTTTTGTAATTTTTTGGCTTAGTTAGATATAGCAGAAAACCCATTATCGAAACAAGAAAGTTTTTTGGAAAATAGTTTCTTCCCTTTTGGAATTGAGGTCTTCAATTGTAAAAATGCATTATCTGAAATTCAAATTTGACACTGACCAGATCAAGCTGAAATACAACTTTTTAAAAAAATGTCAAAAGCAAATAATCAAATTTTGGTTGATAGTTAAGCAAATAATCAAATTTTGGTTGTTAGTTTGATTCTGTCAAGTCTTTTCTACACAAAAGAAGATTTTTAAGAGTAATCCATACTAGAATTACGGCTAATACCTTTAACAACTTTATAACCGTTTATACTCACCTTTACCATTCAAAATGAAGGCAGCCAGTTGTTCACAAGATGCAAAATATGTCAAAGAGAAAAGAAAATATGAAACAGTAATTAGTAAAATTAGATATACTGGTAAAATAAACATGTGCAGAGTGTTGCCAAAATGGATAATTAGAGATAGCAAGCAGACTTATTGGTTGAAAATGGCATTTTAAGGAAAGACCGTATTTTCATACCCTTTCCAAGATATTGTAAACTAGTTTTTTGCACTTATGATACTCTTTTCAATGTAGTCAAGTTAATAGTATGTCTGTAAAAAAATACCCTTTTTACTCCTTGTTGTGTATGAGCATGGAGTCCTATGTGATTTTAAGAACCTATATCATGCCTGTCCAGTTTGATTATTCACTAGTCGCCAGGGACAAAATGTGCAAGTACTACTTGGCAATTTACATACCCTAATTACAAATTTTCTTATTTCTTGACACCTACATAAGGGGTGCACCATTAGATTTCCAGGGGGAGCAGGAAGTTGGGTTCAGGATTGATTTTTTTTCGCGCCCTATTCAGGAGCGATTTTCCCCCTGGAAATTACTGTTGTTCAGACTGCCTATTCCATGTTCAGGGGGAATTTTGTTTTTCTTCTGTCTGGAGGGGGAATTTTGTTTTTCAAAAAACTTCCTGCTCCCCCTGGAAATCTAATGGTGCGCTCCTTATACATATAGTAATTTCATTTATCAAGAACAAATTCTTGATTAAAAGGTGATGTTAAATAAGCAACCAGATAATGATACTGCCATGTTTTTATGGTTTTTCTACTTTGTTTATCATCCACTACATGCATGCATTCAAGATCAAGATCATTTTGGATCATAATCCCTATATTTCCTATTTCATGTGAAATCATTTATGTATATAGGACACAAAGATCTTTAGTTTATCTGACATAAATGATCTGACAGCTGCCTCATTGCCAAGGTCATGCAGGAGACATTGGCCTTCATGAGATAGCATTTTTAGGGGAGCACCATTAGATTTCCAGGGGGAAAAGGAAGTTTTTTGAAGAAAAACAATTCCCCCTTCCACAGGCAGGAGAAAAAAAATTCCCCCCTGAACATGGAATATGAAGAAAAACAGTAATTTCCACGGGAAAAAATCGCTCCCGAATATGGTGCAAAAAAAACTCAACCCGAACGCTAATTCATGCTCCCCCTGGAAATCTAATGGTGTGCCCCTTACTGGATGTTGGCATTTTTTTTTATTCATTTCAGTCAATTTCAGGGGTATAAAGGAAACATTGGTCTACTTTTAAAGGTCATCAGGGAAAATATCTTTGTTTATTTGTGAATTAATGACAAGGTCAAGGATGAAATCCCAGACAGAAATAAGCACAAATTATCTGCTTTTGATTCTTTGGGCCGTATTCTCGAACGATGTTTAACGCTAAATCAGTGTTTAAATAACAATTTAAACGATGGTTAAAATAAACGTAATTCTCGAAGAGTAACTAAATATAATCATCGTTATATTTCTGACCACGGGTCCTTAAACATCTCTGAAATGCGTTTTAAACTAAACTAGGTCAGGGGGTAGTTTAAGGTGTGTTTAAATGTTATTTTCATCATGTGTCCGGTAACTATTTTTGTTGTTTTAGCCTTACAAATGTAATAATACTATATAAAGAATGCTTGAAAATTATAGTATGATGGCATCGACATGACCATAACAAACAAATCACTCAAAATATGTGCTTCTTGATAAAATATACCTTGAATTGTCACTGTAAAAATGGTAACCGTGTGTGTGCTATTATAGCGTAGGTCTATCTTCACGTATTTAATACACAGGCATCACTTGATAAAATAATACAAGCCGTGTAACTGATGAAGCGAATAAATCTTTATTGACTAGGGACCTTCTACTAATAAAAATAGTTTTAGGTCACTAGTGCATATCTTTTGCGTGCACAGTTCAATGGATGATATTTGTCTGTTTTAAATATAGTTGTTTACTAGACGCACTGTTTAAATATTAATCGAGCGTTTAGTTAAAATAAGATTTTAACTAAACGCATTTTAGGTCTAACCAACATTTAGCTAAACATCGTTAGAGAATACGGCACTGAATTTCTTGGGAAATGCTACTGTCATAACATTTAGCTATAAAGCCCTATGAAAGATGACCACTAAAGAAGTCCAAGCTTCAAATTTCAGCTGAATCAGTCGACCGTTTTGATTTTATGGGCAATTCTGTATTTCAGAGCCGCCTATACGTTGCTGTATAAAATGAATTATGGTTACCATAATTAGACACATTTTTATGTTTTTTATGTCTCAAAACGGAACATATCTCAGCCGTGAAATTTCACACGGGTTATGAGAAAAATATGAGCAATATTTTGGTACCAAAATCTCAAAAAGTTTGAAAAAAAAGTGAAACAAACCGACCATGCTCCTTTAACATCATATGTGGAGTGCAGAGCAGACAACTTCAGGCTTCCTCCAACCACAATGATCCTGTGCTGATTCAGACAGTTTGTCTGTGTCTCCCAGGTGCTGGATGTATCTGAGAAAGAGGGTTCGCTGCCTTCCTGGAAGCATTTACATATCAAGAGCTTATTTCCAAAACCTCTTACATCCAACCCCCACATCTAATTTATTTGCAGCTTAAGTCACATCAAAATTGCTAATTTGTTAATCTGTCACAAATGAGTGTTTCACTGCCAAGGTTGCAGTCATCAGCCCTATGGAATATGATTACTTGATTTGTTTATTTCTACTCCAATAGTGCAGAAATGATGCATTGGTCTAGTTACGACCCGGGAGGAGGGGGGGGGGCATTGTCATGTCATTGACAAAGTGTATGTTCAAAATCATCCCTGATACAGCGCCAGGCATTACACATTTTAAAATGGTGCAGGGAACTGTAAAAGGAGTTCTTACGGCATTGGGTCTAAGGGCCCGCCCCTGGTGGTGTGCAGGAACAAAGCCCCTGTTGGGGGAAGCTTTGGAGTTTTAGGGATTCTAAAACGTATTGGAGACCATTCAAAAGATAGAAGAAAAAAAGGGGGGTTACCACACTGGTTGTATCTAAAAAGTAAATTTATTTTATAGCACCAACCCTATGGGTCTAAATAAAAATGATCAAAAACGTCTTTAGCTGCGATTGCATTTTGTACGGGTATAGGACACTTGCATTATGTTAACGGTAGCTCTATTTAATGTATTCTGAGAAGTCATGTGGATTCAAGTTTTCTCGAAAATTTTATAACTGTATGTTTATTGAAAATGATATTGATATCGTATATACTTTCATATGTCAAAATGATTTGAAACAATTGTTTTTCTTTGACAGGTATAATATTATAATGCATACAGAATCATGGATAGGAACATTGAATATATGACATATATATATTTTTGAGCTGTACCTATAAGAAAATAAAACTAAAGAAAGTCGGTATATCTTCCCGGCATATCTTACAATGTAAATGTATTTTGTTATTTAAACATATCACAAAGAGAACAACCCTGGCGCACTACAATTATTATATACAATTATAAAGTTACGTCTCTGTGAGCCGCTTCAGAGCGGCTTTCCAGCGAAATAGGATGAATGGTGAAAATTTATTCCGGAGTGAAAGAGTTACATCAGAAAACACACATTTTTAATAAGTGATTATCCCAAGTCAAAGATGAGTGGTTCCCCTCCCTGAGGTTACAAGGTAGGAACATTATGCATAATAGAGCACATTGATCATATCCACTATCTGACACAAATGAATTCACATTGAGTCTGATGACCAAGATACTGTTGCGGACAAGAGCCTGTTTTGTATGGCAAGCCAGAATGGACATAAATGC
>JXSR01S022364.1:0-11075 GCA_000969725.1 Ophiothrix spiculata
GAATAATTGGGCTCAAGTAAACAGGTGTTGGTAGTTGTATATTGGATAATGGTTGCATGTAAAAGTATGTTAAGGTACATCTACAAATGTGGCATGTTTGGTTGGGTGAATAAAGGTGCACTTGATTAGAGTGTAACTGCACTTGAATATGTGTCGTTCGGAGTTTTGATTTCGTAGGGATAATAGGAATAAGCCAAAGATTTGTTTGTAAAACATTCTTTTCACTTCATAGATTGCAGATAAATAAAAAAACAATAGAGTTTGCATTCGCTCTCCTGAAAAGGCAAATTTAACAAAACTCAACAATAATTTAAAATAAAAGAATATCTAAACATTTGATAATATGGTTTAAATTTGACAATGAAACTTTGCATGCCGTCATTACTACCTCTAATACTTCAAAATAATGATACAAAAATCCAAAAATGCTTGGGGAAAAGTTTGGGGATGATGCTAAACTTGTTCAATGCCCCTTTAAGAATCTGTAATCAGATTGTCAATTCAAATGGTTTATAGCATATTATTACATAAAATTACAGATTTTTGATCAAATATATTCAATATATGACTGAAAAACATCTATATAACACACATTCTATACTAACACACGAATGACCACAATGTAACATCTATTTAACATGCATTGTATACTATTACAAAAATATCCACAATGTTTACATTGTGGACATTTGTGTGATAGTATAGAATGCATGTTAAATAGAGGTTTTTCAGTCATATATAGAATATATTTTATATCTTTTTTTGTATCTTATGGCGTATAATTCATATACAAATATGCCTGCCACTTAACATGTTGCAGGCAAAGAACAGTGAATCCATTCACTACAAAATACAAACACTTCACCTTGTATAATTACATACTATACATCCTATTCTTAGCTAACAACATACTGTTGAACATCTCTAATACAAACTGCAAAGAGAGCTGAAGAGGAGTTCAGTAAATGAACACAAACTGGCAAAAGGTCAACTATCAGTCATTATCTGTCAAGTTTAGTAAAAGCAGGAAACATCCTAACCTACATTTAAAAGAATGTCAACAAACGTCCATTAACTGATGGTGCAAAGACCAAAACATCCCATCACAAATATTTTCATCTGTTAACTTATAAGAATCTTTGTGAGCATATATTCATCATACAAACAAAGATGTTGGACACATGGAAAGAGACACCTTCTCCATACATCAGAACAAAATAAACAATTTCAGCGTGAAAATAGGTATCAAGAACACAGTTTTTATTTTGTAGCAAGCATTTTACAACACTGGATCTATACTGTGAGGAAAATGTAAGTATGGGTACCCTTTTCTTCACATGATTTAGAGATGCAATGTTTAATTAAGCTTGACAATGCCTGCCTTGATTAGGCCCCTATCTACCTGACCTATTTCTATTCATTTTAGATGGGTCATAATAAGAAATTTGCTTCAAGCTTCATCAAAATACTCTGTGAATACAAGGTGACAGCTTTACAAGGTGAACTATGGTTGTGTCAGAAGTCTTGATGATTTGATGACACAAAATGACCAACGTCCAATATCTGATACACTGAATATTCCTTACCTTATGTGCGATGCATTCAGTGAATATACAGTGAGCAAACATTGATGAAATATGCTATAGAGTGAAATTTAAATTATTGTTCAATGCAAAACTGACTCACTTAGGATATCTGTTTGTACAACACAGCTCAAATTGCACTGCAATCAAACATCGAGTATAAGTACAATATTTAGAAATAACAAATTTGCTTTATGTATCTCATATCATAATTATTAGTTACTGAACCTTTACTTGGCGGTATTACTCGATCTATCATCATGATTTTTACGGCAGTTATTGAGGATCAAATTATCCAACAACCTTAACTACCTTAAATACAATACTCGATTCCAATGAAAAACTACTTGTGCATCATTATTGATTGTAATATCATTGATAAACTGACCGCATCATCCAAAATAAACTTACACTGAGGTGACTATTATCAAAATGTGATCATTACATGTCTTTTAACAATTAACAATAAAGGCATGATCTACTTGCAAATTTGTCAATCTTCATTATGTACCAAAGGTTTGTTTGTGTACTATGCATAATATATGGAGTTTTTTCGCTGTTATAAACTTACACTTGGTACTGGTACCTTAAGCCTGTATATCGAACCATAGGCCCATGATCAAACTGTGTGTGATTATCCATAATGATATCGATACATCAGATATTTGTCCTTTGACAAATCGATACTCAAAAAGCCATATCGATTACATCACAAATTAAACGTAGTAAGTATTTCTTATTAGTAAATATAATTTCCTACAATCTTATCACATATAAAACACATGTTCAAATCATATTTCTAAATAACAAGAAACAACAAGCTCAACTGCCTCAGTCTACCCTGACATAAAAGAAAATGACATCCAAATATTGATGTACAATATTGGGCAGAATAGAAGTTGACAGGGTGTTTCTTTCTGATGATATAAGCGTCCACCTTGCATCCTGGAGAAAGCAGGTTTGGTATGCGTGGTCATGCACATGTATGATAAGGAAAGGCAGTCCATAATATAAAAGTCAGGTGCAATTAGGACTGCATGACAAATTTTGATAACCAAACAACATGAAAGAAATATGTCTTTGCAAAAATTACATAAAAATATATACATTTAATAGACAATTTATATGACTTCTTTTAATCTTGGTTCTTGATATTTATATATTGTTTGAAAAAATTCCAACCATTAATGAATTATTTATGCAAATCATAAGCAACTGCAGTAGACAACTGCATGTATGTTTTTATCAACTTTCATCCAGGGGCCAAAATTGAAAACACTGTGAAACTGATCTGAAATTCAAAGTCAACTTAAAAAGATTAACTAAATCCATAATGTATGACTTTCATTTAAAATCATTGGCTGCATGGAAACCAATGATTGGATGTTAATTTTGATTTCATGAATTAATATGCTGTTAATTTCAATCTTTGATTTTGACTCTTGATAAGGTTGTTTCAAACCAAATTTAAATTAATTCTAATAAGAAATTTCTCACTTCCAACATCATCAATAATACAGTAATATTTACTTATGACATTAATCATATTATCTTGTCATATTCATTAGATATACATGATAATACTTGCATTAAAGTCAACAAAAACAGCAAGTCACTAACATTGAAACTGCATCCAGGTATTTGGCTAAGATCTGGTTTTACATATTCATGAACTTCTCTAACGTACACAGGAGATTATAAGCTTATATCTCCTCTCTCAACAGGCACCAGCTGTAAGCCAGTTAGTTCTCTAAGCTTTAACAGAGATGGGTTATTAATCTTTAATAATAACAGTCTAGAAGAAAACAAAGAGTTTTCTTACAAAATGTCGGATAATGATTAGCCCACAAAGAAGATACGACATGTAATAGATCATAGAAATAAGGATGTTTTTAGGAAATGTTTTAGACATGTAAGCTTACAATTATCTCTAGTCACCTTGAATTTACATCCTCTGGTCAGGATTAGTGCCTAACACAGCAAGAATGCTGTTAGTACATTTCAAATTGTATGTAAGCTACTTTCTTTTATGTTGAAGGCTTTAAACAGAAATAGACAATGCTGTATCATAAGGTAGGGACATTCATAAAATTTTCAACTTTATTTGTTTTGGGAAATTTTAATTTGTCTTGAAAGGTATTAAAATTACCTTTAAAATGACGGGACAACCACTTCATATGAATAACAAATTGCAAAGTTATGGATGAAAAACATACATCGAAATTCAACCAAATAATGCCAAAAATTGGGATCCCCTATGGGAAATTACTACACAGTTTTCTATGTTTTGACTCTTTTTCAAATCTGGCGGGCCTCCTAATAAAAATGCGCTTTTGTTTCATAGCATGTGTTTGGTATCATTTGAAAGGTATTGTTTCAAAGAAAATGCATATTTTTTTATATCCTTCGAACTTGAACAGAATTAAAGTTAGAACTTAAAAACTAAACTGGCACACTTTTTGAAAATGTTACAGCGCCCTCAACGTGATCATATATGAAATACCCTACATAAGGCAGTATCTACTGTATCAAACCTATCTTCATACAATCTTTCTGCATGGGAACGGATTGATTGGATGTTAAATGGAAATATCTATTTGTTTCATGATTTCACATACACCGCTTTTACTTTCAACTATAGATAATCTCAATGTGATTTAGAATTAGCATCTTTACATATTTAAAGGACAAACTGCACTAAAATTATTCTGTTTCTTCGAATAGGTTTATCTTTCAAATCTCTTGATAAACACAACTGGTGGTCAGTGACCGAGAGGAAAATGTACGGTTGGTTGGATATGAAAAGAATTTTTGTTATTTAACACTAATCAGCATGTTAAACTTGACATTATTTACATACATCCTTCAAGCATGGCAATGGATTTATAACCATTGCCCACAAATTTCTCACAAACTGTGCTGCTTATAATGCCTTGTGTACACACAAAATGTAGCCAATTGTCACAGCAAGGTATCCATAGTGACCTACATCTGATAATAGTCTATTGCAAAGTCTATCATAATGTGCACACATTGTTAATTACTTCCTCAAAGACTACACTGAGAATGCAACTTGATAAAATGCTTCACAAAGAATGCAAACATGCAATCAGCATAATGTTCAAACAAACATCACTCTGCAAAAATGCTTTACTACTCTGAATAGTCAAAATAGGGTTTTTTTTGTCACAGACATGGACAAATCAACTTTACAGTATGGAAACACCATCACAATTGCTCTATATTGAGCATGCTTGACATCTCTTTGGACATGGACTGACTGTAAACTTTTCATCAACTTGAAATCAACATGAAACCAATTCAATCCAAATATATGTCTGACAAAGAACACGGGGATACATTCCATCAGCGTCATTCAAATCATATCCGTAATCTGTTTACATTTCTCAGAAGCTCAGAAAATAATTACTTTTTCCATCCAACCTTATCCACCCAAAGATTGTAATTTACAGAGTCATCTTTATTTCATAAGAAAGTCTGAACTTTGAAGCCTTTCTCTTAATAGAACATAATTTTCTTCTTGTATATTTCTCCAGGGCTTTCCTACATTATTGACCTAATTTGATGGGATAGTTTCATCCTAGTTAATTGTTATTTACAATGTCTGCTGCAAGTGACTGTGGCAAATAATATGAGACTAGCCTTTCAATCACTCTATTCATCAGGGAATTAGGAAGGAGGCAGAAATATGGAATATGAAGAGTGTATCTAGTTGATCAAATACAAAATGTTTAACTTTCTTTGGTAGAAAGCACAGAAAATATAAAATTAAAAGTAAATGCTGTTAGAAGCTTCTTATTACCATCAAAAGCCTGTGTAATAAATAGAACCTAACCAATGAATGCATTCAAAATATAATAAAAGATATAGAACTAATGGAGACATTGGATACATAAATTAAACATTATATCTTCTTTTCTATATTTTATAATGTTAAATAATAGTACATGTAGGTTTGTAGGTCTTATAGCATATCTAGTTAAATAGGGAAATCTGTACATCTTTTAAAAGTTTCATTAAATCTACTGTTCCACTTAACTTCTAACAGTAAAGGGTTGATGGAAATGGAAAAAAACAAACTCGGGCACAGACCTGCATGTTATAGATTTGTAGTATTGATTACATAAAATATAAAAACAAAGAAACAATACCATTATTTAATTAAATCTGATTTACAATGGAAAATTAAGTTTCCGAATAAAAACAATCTTACATTACTACTACTTCAGCTTAAAATATTTATTGCAAATGTGAAGATTTCTCAAAGGTACAGAAACAGAAGTAGCATTCTGCATTTCCTATGAATACAACAGTTTGTTTAGAGAAAACACAAAATGGATCTCATACTAACTTCTACATTTTGTGCTAACTGTTTTTATAAAAAAAACAATAGAAAGGCACATCAAATGAATCCATGGGATAATTATTTGCTGGTATCTTTAACTTGAAAATAATAATGGTAAAGTAGATATTGTAAGTATTTATTGATATTGCTGTGAATGGATGGGCACATCTCCCACATTGGGAGATTGACAAATGCAAGAAAACATTTGACAAATTGATCAAAACGAGTATATGAGAGCTTAAATCTTGTTCAAGGAATCTAGTGGAACAGAGCAGGACTCATGATCAGAAGGTTGTGAGTTCGAGGCCAGCTAGTGCCAACGTGTTGTGAACCTAAGCAAATCACTTTATCACACTTGCCTCGTCGACCTGAGCGTATTGGGGAGCTGTTTAGGGGAGAATATCACAAACCAAGTGCTTATAGGTCTGCGCCTTTGGTCATTGGCCGCAAATGGCCTAGTTTAAGGTGAAATTCTTCTGACGATTCCCATGTTACGGCTAAATAATAATGGCCAGCGCTTTGTATCATCTGGAATGGGTGCAATATAAATGATCAGAGGGTTGTGAGTTTGAGCCCAGCTAGTGCCAACGTGTTGTGAACCTGGGCAATCACTTTATCACACTTGCCTCGTCGACCTGAGCGTATTGGGGAGCTGTCTAGGGGAGAATATCACAAACTAAGTGCTTATAGGTCTGCGCCTTAGGTCATTGGCCGCAAATGGCCTAGTTTAAGGTGAAATTCTTCTGACGATTCCCTTGTTATGGCGTAATAATAATGGCATGGAATAGGCGCAATATAAATGCCGGAATTATTATTATTACATTTACTACTTAGAAGATTACATCTCCCAGATTAAATACCCAATGAATAGGAAGCAAAGCAACGGCTCCGTAAGACATGAAAATTTGGACAAGATTGGGTGTTTTATTTCATGTTTTATTGTATATAATTAGTCATTTTTATATAAATTAATAACACAAAAATAAAGTGACCTACAAATCCACATCTTCATTAATTTCTTTATTACATTTCTGTGATTTGCTAGTGCCCAATAGGTCGTCTCTCTGGCTGGCTGTGACAATCTCTACTTTTCTAGTTAACATTTAATCAAGGAAATTCAACTCTGCCATTCTAGCTTGAATAATTTTTAGTCAAGAACAAAACTAACTTAAAGTGAGAAAATTTCATACAAGACGGATCGCTCATCATGCAAAGATAATAGTAATTACGTCTATTTCTACTTGAGCATGAAGCTTTTGAATGTCTGCACTTTTAGGAGCCCAGGGAGTATAAGTTTGACTTAACGTGAAACTCATTGATCTTCTGTAAAATTGACGCTTTTAGATGTCTCTAGAAGATTGGAGAAGTTTGAATTTTCCTTAAAGAGACATTGCAGAAGGATAAATTAGTTAAAAGATTGATATGATAATAACTACAATTGTTTATTGAAATTATTACTTTCTGATCAAGATCGAATGCCTTGTCAATCACGATTACATGACTGAATAGACACCATACATTGAACCTAACAGGATTCAAACTGGCCACCTAACAAATTGGGAGTCCTATATACATTGATTAATACTTCATCTCAAGTAAAAGGTGTTGCCACTTTTGGTGTCAAAAGAAAGATGTATTCCAATATTTCATGCCTTTTCTGCCTGCAGCTTTAATATACGTCATAAGCCTTTCAACGCTGACATTTCAGAAATGATGAGTTTCATAATTGGTTGGTATGCATGATGGCTGCTGCAGTTTAATGAACACATTAATTCATTCTCGTAAAATGAGTGTCCTAGATTAGCAACCGTTTTCTTAATTACATAATTATCTATGTGACTCCACATTAATTGCAATTCTAATTTGACATCTTTGTAATTTTAAATATTTTGTGAAACCATCTGGACTGTGGTTAAAAAAAAAGACAAGACAAAAACTTTCCTTGCTGAAATTAAAGGAGCACTTTAAAACTTAACTGGCGATAGTCTCTGGTTCTCTTTGGTTGATATTGTTATAAACAACAGCAACCACACAGAACCTTTGATTACCTGCTAGTATAGTTTTGAAGCAGCCCTAAAATCTAAATATGTTTATGTTTAGTCTTGTTAAGATTCAAATTTTCCTATAACTATCTTGGTCCATGTTCTTTTAAAGTTCTTAACATCATAAGGAATTCACAAATTTGGCATGGTGTAAATGTTTGTATAATTAGAATATCTTAGAATATCAAGCTGTCTTTGTATACTACACATGTCAGTCTTTATAGAAATTTTAAACAGCTAAACTAATAAATATTTATGAATAAAATACCTAGGAAATTAAACATGCTGAAACAATACCTATGACATAAATCAAATCGAAAAAAAATCACATTTCTCAATTTTGTTACCATACATAGGCCTACTTGTTTTAGAAACTATCAAAATCTTATAGTATTGAGGGAAATGCAATCTCGAGAAAGCTGTCAATCTTTCTCGTTTTAAAAAAGGCCTTAAAAGATAGGTACGTAAAAAAAACAACAAGTTCAAGTTTATAGTATATAGGAATCCCAAATAGGACACAGCAATGTTCAGGAAAGCTTAAATTATGCAAGCATATATAATAAAACATAATTACTTACAACAGAACAGTACAAAGGTTTTCTCAGACATATTTCACCCTTTTCCAACACATAGCAGTATATTTCCTGACACAGTAAATCCCAACCAACATAATATTATTTCAAACAATCATATAACAAGTTTAAAGTAAACCCCAAGTCCATACATGCTGCATACTGCACATGACCTTTACCCACAATTGAATACTTCCTCTGTTTACTAAACTGGGGCCAACTCATATTTGATTTGGGTGTGCATTTGTTGGAAAATCTAAAACAAGAGTATGTGGATAATTTTTCTAAGATATTCAAATTGGCAAGAGTTTCACCAAAGGGGGCCTTAAGATTTTACACGTTTTTAGATTTCAAAATGTGTTGCCTTCAAAGAAGTTCTTGGTGTTATATAAATCTCCCACTGAAAACACAACCTCATATCCATTGAAGTTTTATTTGAGAGATCAATGTATTCCCAGCCTGTAACCTTTTGCACTTTAAAGGTGCAATTCATGATTTTGATGTGACATCGCCTGTTTTCTAGCTAAATAAGAAAAAAAGCACATCATAGATATATACCGAAAATCTCACTTGATTCCAACCATTCGTTTCCAAGTTACAAGCTTTTCAGCATTTTGAAAATCCCCATAGGCTACTGTGTTGTAATTACTGTCGGGCCCCGACAATAATTAGAAAATGACACATTTTCTCACTTTTCTCGAAAATGCAAGCACATATGAAAGCTTGAGGGTGAAAAGTGGATCATGAATTGCCCCTTTAATGACTAGACTTTACCTGTGTTTACAGGAAACTGATCACATGATCTGTGTTTATGGGAATATGATCACATGACTAATATGAACTCAACCTCAAAACTGTTTATCATTCCAACCCACTATACTCATAATGTGCAGAGGGAGGGGGCTTTGGATACATGAAACTATTTTCTATGAAAACATAAGACTGATATCATATTTTGGGAAATTAGTTTGGATTCCCTTGGCACATAAGAACTACATTTTAATGTTTCACCACAGGCTATGCAATTTACATACAATTCTATGTTAATCTTCTCATGTCATTTCTTGTTATTCTGAAAAGTGTTGTTACAATATTGAGTACTTGGAAAGATAAATTATAGCCCTGATGTTTGAAATTCAAGAATCATAAGCAGCAAGTAGCATTAGTGTCACTAACAGGGATTAAATCAATTCAATGTCAAAAACGTGCAAAATGTGCAAGACATAAAAACTAGAGATAATTTAGGCATGTACTTTGTAACAGAATATGGTGTAACATTGCTTTAAGGTTCGTTGTTTCTAAGAATTCTGTGGGTGTGAAAATTTCTTTACCATACCATGCTTCAGAAATTGAATAACGCAAAACACTGCAAGCAATATTTGCACGTTATAAACAGACTAACCTGGATTTTCCATTCCTGAATCAACTTTTTCAACACTAATTTCGATATATTTTGGAAGGTCAATCCATAACAAGTGTAGAAATCTCTTTTGATTCCCTTTAAAAACCAATTCTAAGTTAATTCTTGTTATCCAGAAAAGCCAGGCAATGAGTACATAACAGATGAACAAACAAGCAATCATTTTTTTCAAATTTTTTCAAATACTTAAACCTGAGGGAGGGTATCTCAAAACTAAAAATAAAATATTGGTGTCATATTTAAGAGCTGGGAACCATAAAATTTATAACTGTTTGAAAAGTGTTAATGTTGGATCGGAGGGAGGGAAACAACAAAATCAGTCATTGTTATATTATCAGCTGAATAGCACTATCGGAAAACATGATGGAATCAGTCATATCTATGTTAAGTTGAACTGTTTGAAAAAAAAGTACAATTTTTAGATGAGAGGGAGGGAATCCAAAAAAACAATCATTCCTAATGTTAAATGCAGAAATACAGAATAGAACTGTAGGAAAAGTACAAAAGTCAAAATAGTTGGCGGAGGACTCACAAACTTAACAATCCCAGTTATGCTGGATGCACTATTTAAATGATTACGAACTAAAATATCACCTGTCAAACCTGACTCTAAGAGCATCTTCATATTGTCTCTGATTAATCATTCCACCCTAAAGAAAATGCATATTTGCATCAAAGTTTCATATATGTTTGGCAATTACAAATTAATCAAAGCTAAAATCCATTTGGTAAACCTGGGAGTTTCTATTCAATTTACTTATACATAAAAGTTGTTGCGCTTATATAAATGTCAAACGCTAATAAACATCATCGATTTTGCTAAGATCAAGGCTTGCGACTTTGACATTATTATTAACAAAATATGTGTGCTTCTTTTATCTCAAATATTCATTTAGTTAATTAAAATCAAGCTTGATACAAAAGCAACTTCGACTTACTATGTACCTAAGGGCCAACTAATTTAGAACCTATTAAGGGCACAGTTAACCCCCCTCATTTTCAGAAATATTTTATGCTTTGTAACTCAGCAACCGATAAGTAAATACATATAAAAGTATACATTTCTAGATGTGGATTTTCATGTAGAAGATG
>JXSR01S022364.1:11280-23497 GCA_000969725.1 Ophiothrix spiculata
AAATGCGTTCCTAGACATGTGTTTCTAGATTCTAAAAAGCATTCGAGGTCCAACTTTAATTTTTTCAAAATTTAGTTAGGTTGTTTACAAATTCAAGAACAAGGGTTTTTTGGACCTTGGTCCAAAATCATACATTTTGGTCCAAAACTAACCTAACCATCATCATCTTCTACATGAAAATCCACATCTAGAAATGTATACTTTTATATGGATTTAATTATCAGTTGCTGAGTAACAAAGCATAAAATATTTCAGAAAATCAGGGGTTAACTGTGCCCTTAAAATGTTTCCTCCTAATTTGCTTGCAGTAAAATAAATGTGACAGCACTTACATTTGACAAGTATCATTATTTGTTGTTATTATTTCAAATTATTGACCAATGACACAGTGTTCTGACTGAAACGACGAAACAAACAAAACATGCATTCTAATGAAAATTGTATTCCAACATATATATCCCCCTTTTGTTAATCTCACTTCTTAGCACTTTATCAAAAAATAGTTAGAATATCAAACATTTACCTTCACATATACCAACAAATCCAAATAACTCATCCATTCAAATTAACTGATAAAAAATATTGTCACTCCATGAACTATGAATTCCATCACTAGTACCAAATTTAAAACCATCTAACACAGCTTAAAAAGCCAAAGGCAAACAAGTGTAATTTAAAACTAAAAGAATAGTTTAATTACTAGATAGTAACTTACCAGTGAGAAAAGTCACCTTGTAGCTATAGAAAGAGTTTTAATAATCCATTAAGGGAGAATCCCATCAGACCTGTAAATGAGAAATGAGAACAAGAAAAAAGGAGATAAATTTCAGGTTTGATCTATGAATAATGCATCGTGACCTTGTTTAATATGATATTGTAGCTTGGTAATTTATAAGGGTTATTGAAAATATCTCCTCTGTATCAAATAATTAAAATTTAAATATTTAATCATTATCATTATTATAAATTTAAAATAAAGACTATCTAATTAACAAACACCAATAATTTTGTGTTCTACTTGATGTTGGCAAGGGTTGTTTAATTTTGAATATTGCCAGTTCAAAATATATCTCTTTTTTACAGGCAGTTTGAATCTTCCCTATCCATACAAAATAGCCCTTCCTACTTGTACTCAAATAGGTTTTATGACCCCTCTTCCAATTTCATTTTGTATATTGTCCATTTGCCAACAGATCAGGATGAGGGGCAGTGCTGTAAAGACAAAGGAGTGTGTCTCACATTTGACATTACATTTCTGTCACTGGGTAAGGAACAAGCGGGAGAATAACTATACATGTTTCTCTATATTCAACAATACCAGCTGAGTTCACAATGATGCAAAGTTTTTATACAAGCCTCAGGTCAGAAAATTCCTGCATGTTCTGTGTCCTGTGATAAACACAGGTGGAGATATAGAAATGAAAACTCACATCTAAAGTTTAACTTACAAAAACATCCAAGGTGAAGATACAGAAATGAATCCCATCTGACAATTATGTATACAATAGTAAATTCTCAGTCAATGAGTGAGACTTTACTTAGGGGCGGCTTCAAAACTCAACCGACGGTTGCCTGCTGGTTTTTGGGCGGTTCAACCAGAATAAACAATAGCCAACCGCCCAGAATCGGCAGACAACCGCCGGTTGGGTTTTGAAGCCGCCCCTTAGGATGTGTTCCGGGTCCACGTTAATTTCACTAATAACTGAGAATTAAATTTGAAACATCAGATTATGCAAATTCTATTTGCATCTTAGTAACACAAATCCAGATATTAAAATACAACTGGTACAGTGCACATAGTTTTCTTTTTGCCTGGCTTCATGGTGCAATGCTCTAACAGTCTTATACCTTAAGGTTTTCTTTAAACAGCCTCCTCAAGTTCAACTGAATGTTTTAACATAGTGCTCCTAGAGTTCACCATCACATTTTATCTTATCACTTAGAAGTACATCAATTCATTTTAGCTCTATCAATCAATGTGGGCATCCTGTTGCTTAGAGGCCACAGGGGCAATGTAGAGCAAAGGAATTATCAAGAGCAAAGAAGAGAATTTGTTTGCAACCAATAGACTAGGTGCACCTATTCTTTCAATGTTATAAAAATACACATGAGACAGTGTCCATCATACTTTTTTAGTCTAATGAAAAACAGAACCATGGTCCATAGTGTTGTACAATAACTTACAACAAGATATGACAAAACTTTGTGGATAAAACAACAAAATCTAAACTGAAATTCACTAACCAAATTGAATACCATAATTTAATAATGACACACGGTAATGACTCAATGGATTGAATAAAATAAAACACAGGCTTTGCATAATTGCAGGACAGTCGTAGGCTATCGTAAGTGTTGAATGCCTGAGCAATATGGTAGCATTATAAATAAGATTTTTTTCTAGTCAAAATCATTTTCCTGTTTTAACAGGAAAATGATTTTGACTGGAAAAAATATTAAAATTATTAAAAAACTCTAAACAAATCATCCTATTTTGAACATCCTTTTTTTGTCTGAAAATTGATGTTACATGTTTATTCTATTATGTAAATCATTCTTTAAGTCTTATTTGAAAAACATATCAAGAAAATGATAAGGACAAGTAAAGAAAGGAATAGCAAAAAATGAGTTAAAAAGGAAAAGAAAGAAAACTATTGCAAACATTTCATTCAATATTGTTACATCAAGAAAAATAGACCCTAGAGAGAAAAACATCAATGAAAAGTCCCTGAATATGCAGCAACACTTATACTTACCCATTCTTTCATAATACATTTTATGAAAGAGTGAGTAAAATAAGACATGAGAAGCAGAAACGAGATACCATTTTGTCTGGATCTACTACATTAATGTTTCATCAATGTGTCTGGACTCAAATAGCAAATGCACAAGGTTAATGTATAGATTAGTGACAAATAATGACATGATGCAGCTACAATGCTAAGGCCAAAAAAGAAAAAGTTGTTTGGTTGTCCGCGACCGCCGCCCATATTTTTCGAAAGTGGAAAATTTTTCTGTGAGAACTTTTGAAAATATTTTTAAAGTTATTGTTTTCATTTTGTTTCCATTTTAGTACTATTTTTAAAGAGATTGTTCGGTACAGTAGACTTATTTGCATCTTTATAAAGGCCATAATTTGGTGTAACTTTGACTAACATTTTTTTTTTTTTTTTTTAAATCTGTCCGCCCGCACTTGCTCCGAAAAGGTTGTGGAGGACAACCAAACATTTTTTTTTGCCTAAGGCCAGGGGAAATGAATTCATAGTTTCCTCTTGCCGCCCGCGTCTGATTTTGCTCCCGCGCCAAATATTTCATTATTTTTCGTCAATTCATTATTCTCTATTTTTACCTTTGAAAGCATCGGGAAATCCCCAAAAACGCACTTCAACCAAAACAAATTGTCTTCCGGCAGCTCAAAATTTAGTTAGTGGATCGTTTCCGTCAAAATCTTGCATACAATTTATTCCGTGAAAAAATAAGGTAACGGGGCATTGGGTACCAGAGCTTCGATTTCGATTGAATTTCAAGCTGCAGAAACACATTCAACAAAAACGAACCACGATTCAGCGAGACGATTGGCTCCGATTCTCCAATCCTAAATATTTTACTGCCTGCCGATGTTAACCGGAAACCAGCTACATCACGTACATCAACTGCCAGACGAATTATAGTGAAACATTCAAAATGTACACTGCAGGATTTTTTGGCGTAGATTTGTTGTATATTTGCCGATCAGCACACTGCATCATTTCGTGAACGTCGCGTGGTTGACAATGCTGCTCATCTAAGTGTTTTTTTCGTTTTTTGTTTTTGTTCAGTGATGTCAGGTAATAAAATAAAATAGGAAGTTAAGTTGATTGCGTAGTCGCCAAGACTGTTAGTCGTAGTATTGTTCTGCAGCCCTTTTTTTCAGCCTATTTTTGGACATTTTTTACGCCACTTTCAGATAATTTCTTCAGGCCTATAGGCTATTAGTCCGAGGTGCTCAGCCATTAATACTCGATCGCCGACAATCTCCGTTTAATGTCTGAGATAATAGAACATCGAAAAAGCAGGTTACACTGTTCAAGCTTTTGACCAACATTATTTTGGCACTAAGTGTACTTACATCATGATAGCTGTATCAATATATTCCAGGAGATAATATTTCCCACTGCAACAGCTTGTCTTGTCCACATTTTTATTAAAATCCGCTAAAATTCATCAAAATAGAGTGGCACTAAACTGATCAAAATTCACTTTCGAAAAATCACAATATGTTAAGTGCGCAAGCGCCGATTGCCTCATTAATAATTGTGAATCCTTCCGACTCCAACAACTTATCCACTACGTTCCGTTGATCGCGAGAGCAAAATGCGCCACGACAGGGACCGGAGGATTTAGTCTAAAATAGCGTTGGCATTTCCGGGGGATTTCCGAGAAAATTGATTTGATATTACAACATCGCGAGAGATCACAATATAGCAGTTTAAATATGACTAAAATTTGTCTAAATTGAATAATTTTTCGCATCAAGAGCAATGATCAATAACAACAATATTTATTAGAAATTTATATTAAACAGAGGAAAAATAAGACGGTAAGTTGTGAAATCGAAATAAAATCACCCGTCACCAACTTGCTGACGGCATAGCCCCGCTATATTTATACACTATGTTACGTAGCGCTAGTGGAGAGAAGAGACACAGCGCTACATCGAGCTAATAGGCTATATACGTTTTGTCACTTACATCCCTGATTGACTTATTTATTTCACTTTTTTATTAATTGTTTTAGTTTAAATAAAGGTGAATGGTATTGAAATACATGTAGCCCCCGGTACCATGTTTCTACGCTTCAAATTGAAGCCCCCTTTTCTTTGTTTGGGAGTATGACTTGATATATCGCCGGTGAGCTTTTCTACAATGATTTTGATGCAAATAATGAAATGATGCAAATAATGAATAATGAATAATGAAATGTGACCTCGTCATGTTTTTAAAATCTCCAAGAGGAAACTATGAATTCATTTCCCCTGGCCTAATGTACTAACAACATTGAATCACCACTACCTTGAATCACCACTACCCTTTTCCTTTCAAATAAAGACATCAGAAGCACTTGTGAAAGACCACTACTTTCACCCTTTCTGCTCCCCACACTAACATATCTTTATTAATTTGACCAGAATTAATATTATTCTATATCAAACTGCAAACGATGACCATGTCATAATCTGTTAGCCTAACACAAATAGCCATTACACCCATCAAATGTGGCTAGCAAGAATGTGGACTGTAATAACATCGGTCAAGAGGCAATTGTGGAGGTCAGTGTATCTGAAGTAAATTGACCATGCTTTATAAGGTTTGACATGTTGTATGGGCTGAGACAAACACAGGTGTGATTTACAATAGTGACCAAGAAATGCTACCTTAGGGATTGGTTGTTGTTCCCGCAGACTTATCTTTAATGCATTGGTCCACATAAATAAATGTGTTACATGTCTTTGAAACCATAACACTTCTATTTGTGATGGAAAATGGTGTGAACCACACTATAATCTCAAGAAAGACTTTATAGGGAGACCATACTTTGTTATTGACATTTGGAATTCATTTCCCAGCAATTCATACAGGAATGTAGATACAGGAATTAAAGTAAAAAATATAGTATTGAAATTCAAAAGTATATGTTTATGTAACAATATGCTACAAAATAGGAATAGAATGACTACTGTGGGTGTGGAGCAGGTTTTGTATAACAATTCCATCTTCAATTGACAATCCATGTCCATCAGGCACAAGTGTAAACTAAGGGACCATTCACAAACACTTGTAGGGGGCCTGATGAAAAAAAATACATCGAGGAATGCAGAACTTTATAACCATAAAATAGTTTGTGCAGCAAAATATATTTAACATGCAATTTCATCAAGTTGGAATTATGAACTTTAAACAGTTTACTAAAGCAAGTGATAATTGTAGAGAAAATTCTAAAAAGAATATGCAAATTATGTAATATAAAAAAATTGAAATGCAGTTTTATAAAAATGTAATCACCATAAAGACAAAGTTAAAGCAAGTTCACATTCAACATATCCATAGATAAACAAAGCAGCCTATTTGAACATGATGAATTATACAACATGCTTTAAATTCATCTATTATTAATGTACATCAAGCATTCACAAAGAAAACATTTGTTCTGCCCTAATGGCTTTCACTTCTGTAAAAAAGTGAGTTTTTGTTGAAATGTGTACTTTACATGAGAAAATTAAAACTTGAAAAAAGGAGAAAACCCTTCTTGAAGTGAAAATATTAGGTATGTTTCCACAAGGGTTCACTTTCGAAAGGTACTCACTTTTGGAAATGAACTCGCAGTTGAGTGACCGTCAAAACACACTCGTAGGTAATCACTTTATGACCCTCAACTGCGAGTTTTCAACCACAAGAAATCTTACAGTTGACTTGCAGTTAATTACTCACTTTTGAAAGAGAGATTTTGTGGAAAGTTTACCTTGAAACAAAAGCCATACAAAAACCTACAAACCAAGCACTATCTTGCTTTAAGTGTATTAAAACAGACCTTATTAATGATTTTGGACCGTTTTCCGCCCTATTTATTGAATTGAACACCATGCCATCAGTATAATTATACATACTTTATATACTTTTGTATGCCACGATCATTGCAACTTTTCATTCAAAATGATAACAGTTATAATGGTCAAGATCATTACTGCTTTTCAAAAGGGAAATATGTTCATATATGCAGAAAATGTATACGTCTTTCATTATGTATTGACATATTTGCTCACTTTGCTTAAATTCTATTTTCTACAAGAGATATTTAGCATGGTCTTGTTGCTAAAGTTAAAACCCTTTAACACACAATATCCTAGTGACCATACTATATTTCTGAACAACAGCATAACCACCAGATTTGTGAACCTTTGCAGTAAGTAAATTTTGGTTTCAGGTCAAATAACGTTACTCATTTTAACAGTACTTCTGGTATTAACTGCGTATTCAACTTCGAAAGAGAGTTCCTTTCAAAGTTGAAAGTCGTCGTAGAGACGGTTGCTTACAGTTCAGGAGATTACTAGTATTCCTTTCGAAAGTGAGTGCCTTTCAAAACTGAACTCGTTGTTGAAACACACCTATTGTGACATCTTGCTGTACTGATATTCCTATGCAAGGCTTCAATAACAACAACACATCTATCAGTTAGCCACCACATCAGGATACTAGCATATTGACCATGCATCTTGTCAATAACTCACTGGCTATCAATTGTGATAAATTTGTTATTATACTTGCTTAATGTGGCAATATAATTAGTGTAACGATTATCATCATTGACTTAATCACCTGTGCTATGTTTTATTGATAATCATTCTATAAACTTTAATTGCCCTTGAATAATTGATTGCATGTTTTAATTATTGTCTTATTTGATGGGAAATTAGTGTCTCGCAATAAGCAAGACATATGTACTTCTTAGACTGGTACTAAATACCAATCATCAGTTAAGAACAGCAAGTAAATTCAACTGATTAAAATAAAATTTAAATTTTAGAAATGAATATGAATTCTCAAATAATTTGGTCATATGATTGGAAATTGCAACACTACTGTCATATATTTTCAATCGTAAAGACAGTCAGTGCATTTTTTGTTAATGATATTCTGACCATTTTATGTTATGTAAATAATTGTCTTGTTTGTTATTTATAACTAGTTTATGTTACAAAATTAACCTTGTTTGCATTTAAACCATTTGACGTTACATAATTTACCTTGTTTGTATTTAAACCATTTGATGTTACATAATTTACCTTGTTTGTATTTGAACCATTTGATGTTACATAATTTACCTTGTTTGCATTTAAACCATTTGATGTTACATAATTTACCTTGTTTGTATTTAAACCATTTGATGTTACATAATTTACCTTGTTTGTATTTGAACCAATAATTTACCTTGTTTGCATTTAAACCATTTGATGTTACATAATTTACCTTGTTTGCATTTAAACCATTTGATGTTACATAATTTACCTTGTTTGTATTTAAACCATTTGATGTTACATAATTTACCAACTTCCAGTCAGATGACCCAGGATCCCGGGAAACTCAATTCCATCAGAAGGTATTGAAGTTCGGTGGATGCCGGATGCAGGCCACCACCAGTAAAACAAGTAAGTCGTGAGACATTTGTTAAACATTTTGTCATATTATAATTTACCACGTTTGTATTTAAACCATTTGATGTTACATAATTTACCTTGTTTGTATTTAAACCATTTGATGTTAAATAATTTACCTTGTTTGTATTTAAACTTGATGTTACATAATTTAATATGTTTCTTATTAATTAAAACCTGTGATTACACACTTTCTCTATGCATCACTCTCTAAAATAGCCTTCACATTTTTAAGCAATTCAATACACAATTATCTTGCATAGGTATTTCTTACAAATCCTATGCATGGAATGAATACAAAAGTAGTCTTTTTAAAATATTAAACAGCTGTTTTTGTCTCACATACCCCAGGGGCAGGGAGACATCCAACTACTGTTTGCGGATGCATTACTTGAACATGTGATTATAACCACCTAATCTGGGAACAGACTGTCAATGTTTTCAAATGCACCATCATTAAACAGTACACCATCATTAAACCATTGCACAACAAGCCATAATTTTTGAAGTGGCGAGTATCATTACCTACTCATAATTTAATTTGGAACAGGAATGTACATGGTGTAATATATGTTGCTGGCAGGGCCTTTTGATACTTACAGAATTTGGCATGTGAATCTAATCATTAGAATAATTATTGTATTTTAATATCTATCCTCAAATCCTCTCACTAAATATCAGACTTGTTGAGTAACAATACTTAAATCATGCCGTTTAAACAAATACTACGTAGACTACTTCAATTTGGTATAAACACTTTTTAGAATTTTCAAATGAATAAATGACTTTTACCATGTTGCTTTTTGCTACTCAACAGTCACTGAGGAATTCAATACCATATGTCTTTCTAAGTTCAAACAAAAGATAAAAAAACAAAGATAGAGTATAAAATGCCATTTGTACATGCTACCTACTGTCATTGTACAATTTCTTATGGTTTAGTTTGAAAAATATGCACCCCCTTGATATGCATGCTGCTGGCTTGGGGCTTTTGAAGTATACAACGGCATAATTTGGCAGGAATCTAATCCTCAGAATAATTGCATTTTAGTATCTATCTTCAAATCTTCAGATTATATCAGATTAGTTGAGATAAAATACTTAGACCATGCCACTTACACAAATTTAATTCAATACAAACAATATTAGGAGACTACTTCAGTTTGAAATTAACATTTTTTAGAATTTTTGAATGAATAAATGACTATCACATTTTGTTTGTCTTTCTACTTAACAGCCTCACTAAGGAACATAATATCTTATGTCTTTCTAAGTTCAAAAACAAGAAAAAAAAAACAATTATAGAAAACCTGGAAAAAAATAGAGAATAATACTCATTCCAAAAAATTGGGTGCCAATCCAGTTGAAAAAATGAAAAAATAAAGTTGCTAAAATATTTTTCTAAAAGCATTTTTATTAGTAAATTAGTCACTTTTGTGGTGGAAATGCATTTTTAGCTATTTTTGACATTTTTCGCTACTTTGAAGGCATTAATCAGAGTCATAATGGCATTAAAAGTATGACAAACATATCCAAAAATTGCACTATTGGGAGAGAAAAAGGCACTGGATGGTTTTTGTGGAACAAAGAACGTAAAACACGCTATTGGCACAGTATTTTTTTGAATGTGCGCTAAAATGCCATTTGTGCATTTACTTGTATTTATGGTTTTTGTCCAAATTACATCAAGGACTGTATCAAAATAAAATCTCGGGTAAATTTGGTTAAGTTAAGTTTAGTTTAGTTTGAAAAAGATGCAGCTCCTTGCTATGCATGCTGCTGGCAGGATCTTTTCATATTTACAACGGCATAATTTGGCAGGAATCTAATCCTCAGAATAATTGCATTTTAGTATCTATCTTCAAATCTTCAGATTATATCAGATTAGTTGAGATAAAATACTTAGACCATGCTGCTTAAACAAATTTAATTCAGTACAAACAATATTAGGAGACTACTTCAGTTTGAAATTAACACTTTTTAGAATTTTAGAATGAATAAATGACTATCACATTGTTGTTTCTTTCTACTGAACAGCCTCATTAAGGAATTTAATATCTTATGTCTTTCTAAGTTTCAAAACAAGATAAAAATTAATAGAAATACTTGGGAATGAAATGCTACTGGTGGATTTTTTCCCCAAAGTGACAGTCATTGTGCAGGCTTTCTTTCCAGGGACTTAAATGAAATACAGTGAGAAGTGTATCCCCTTCAATGTCTAGTTTGTATTTTCAAAAAACAAATCCTGAAATATATAACATGATGTTAGCATACCTAAATTGGATTCAGTTCAATCCTTTGTTTGATGGTAAACAATCTTATTTGGACTACATTTTATAAAAATCGAACATGACAAAAGGGATGGGAATATTTTTCCGCTCTTGGGTTTGCATTTAGTTTTAGTCAACGCTATGATATATTCTACAGTGCAAAAACAGCAAGATACAGTTTAGTTGTATTTTTAGACAGATTTCCCTTAATTTAGGGTGTCAAAACCGGCAAAGAAATTGACATCTTATATCGTTACACTTTTCTGTAAAAGTTGTTCTGTTTCTTGTCACCCTATCTGTGCATACTGAATCTTTATTTGATAAAACTGGTTTGTTGTTGATCTCACAATAGAAGTATATAAATCTGTGGTCCAAGAAATGCGGAAACACAATTATGAGTGATAAAAAATGATTTCAATCTAAAATTGAACATATCTATATACTTGGGAATTTTTTTTTATGTGTGGGCTGCTTTGGCAAAATGAGAGGAAATTCCCAATTACACATTTTGAGTAAATAGCATCTAAAGTAAAACAAGTCAAATCTCGTTTTTTGAAATAAAATGCATTCATGTGGCTAGTGTTTACCTATACAAAACGTTTCCAAGGTCAACTTCGCTGGGAAGTGCAATTATTCACAGTAATTGATTGCACATTGCTGTGATACACTGTAGTAATCAATATGCAGCTGATTTTATTGCAAAATATCCAGTGGACTGCTTTGGATTTCGATCTCTAAATGACAAATGGAGAAAAAAATCGTGACATATTATATATATCATTCAAAAGCTGAGATTATGGAGAATTAAAACATGTCATAAACTCAATTCTGAAATCTGCGACTTTCCTCTCATTTTGCCAGACCACCCCTCATATTATCATCTATTTTTGTAAATGATATAACTAATATTTACTGTATACTGCACCCCTACCAGCTGTTTACATGATAGGAATATAAATCTGTAACTCCAGACACTAATGAAACACCTAAAGCAATGCTGGTGATTTGAATTTCAGTTTGACAAAGTGTAAATATTTTATACAAAGTTAAGAACTGCTTTGCAGGCTAATCTTTTAATATATTATTCCTATACCTAAATGTCAGCATTGAATATCTAAAAACTATCAATCGTATTAATGCACCACAAACACATATTGCTGCATTTAAATGAGTTGTGGGAAATGCTATCGAGTATATGCACATTTAATCTGAAGAAGCCTTACATAAATATGGATTCCAATATTGAGGGAAATTCATTTATATGGAACAGCAATAATCGGGAAATCCAAGTAAATGGAACCACCATATTGGAAACAAGTGTCAATAAAACAGTCATATTTAGGGAAACCATGCTAATTTATACACATATTTAAAGCCATGCAAATGAAATGGCCCTATATTTTGGGGAAAAACAAGTTTTTGTGACTTTTCAATCTGCATTTAAATGAGTTGTGGGAATTGCTATCGAGTATATGCGCATTTAATCTGAAGAAGCCTTACATGAATATGTATTCCAATATTGAGGGAAATCAATTTAAATGGAACAGCAATAATCAGGAAATCTTTGTAAATGGAACCACCATTTTGGAAACAAGTGTCAATAAAACAGTCATAATTGAAAAACTATGCTAATTTATAGACATATTTAACGCCATGCAAATAAAATCGTCATGTGAGTGCAAGAAAGTCGTATCTGCAATAGCTGCCATTTGTCATAAATTTTGATTGCACACTGTCTAATCTCCAATCTTGGGTCAGT
>JXSR01S022365.1:14489-30012 GCA_000969725.1 Ophiothrix spiculata
GATTCTTAACTTTTATCCACTTTGTGCAATATTGCTCCTTTTAATGTGCTGCTTTTTAAATGATTGCTTGTTTGATATCTAGTTAATTGGATAAAGTCATTGGAGGGTGTGTGTTGTGTATAATTATGTGTGGGGTGTGTGGGGGTGAGTGCGGGTGGGTGGTGTGTATGGTGTGTGTGTGGGGTAGGCGATGTAGGTGTGTTGAGTGGGGTGTGTTGGTGGAGTGTGGTTGCTGTGTGGGTGTGTGTCGGTGAATGTGGGTGGGTGTAGAGGGGTGTGTGGGTGAATGTATAGGTGGGGTGTGCATGTTTGAAATGTGATGTTGGTGGGAGTGTGTAGGTGTAAGTTGATGTTAAGTAAGTTGGCTGATGTGGACGTGATATATGGTGTGAGTTGTGGGTGTGTGCTTGATTTCAGACAATTGTGCAATTTTGCTTTTAATATTTATATTTGTTTATTTTATTTTGTAGTTAGCTGTAATCTGAACTTATTTAATCTATTTATCTGTTTTTTACTCTTTGTAAGTACAATGCAATTTGGCCTATGGGCCACAATTTTGTATTTTGTGAATAAACCAACATATAAACCAACATATTTTAAATATACACCGCCTTTCTATACTCAACTTTACTAGATATGTTTATCTGTTTGATAAGATTTAGGAATAATGTAAATTATGTGAATCATTACATTAACAACATTACAAAAACTTGAAATACGTCAAGAAACTTTGTTAATAAAAGTTATACGCGGTTACAGAGATTACCGGTTACAATTTTTCCAAAGAATTTCGACTCTTATCCAAATGCGATATGGAGCAGACGGGAAACTATCAATATTTTACTCAGTGTGTTGTTTTCTATTTCATTGTAACTGGTGCTAAGTCGCTGACAATTAGACACTCTTCAATCAGGTCAATGTCTTCTTGTTAAACTATTTTTAGGTTCAAAAGCAATTCATTACGAAAATTGTCATGATTGTTTGGAACAATAAGAAGGCCGTGTCTTCAAGTACTTGACATTTAAAAAAGTCAAAATATGGAAACTGGAAGTCGAAAGGTTACAAATTTGCCCTAATATCAGTCCTTGTCCGGAATGCTTAATTTTCTTTCTTTGCAAGATGTGGGCGTACAATTTCAATCATAGTAACACCGAGTCGTGCGAAATAATGTGTTTGTCTTTCTTCTCACTTCATTCTCTTAGGACAGATTTGTTGTCTTGTTGTTGTTGTTGAGGCTAGTGTCATTATTGAGTTAATTTCAAACCGACAAGATCATCTATAAAGAAGAAAAGATCGGTAAATACTTCACTAAGATGTAAAATTGCATACAATGAAAACTGTATATAACCAACTACTTCTACCATGTTAACAATGTTTTAACAATGTTTAAGAAATCCTGAACATGCTCAGCAGGGTTAGGTTTATGATCATCGATCATTAGATAGCTAGTAAATTTTAATTAGGAACAATCATGATTATCGAATCGAAAACAAAATCAAACAGAGGGAAGAAACTCCTTATATGTGAAAATTTATACAGGAGCATGAGTTACTTCTGTGTGGTAATTCGGTAAAACTCATTAAACAAAGTTATACTGTATAACCATTAGTAGCATCAAACTTATTCTGTATACCAAAGTATTGACTGAATTCCCTTTTATTGTTGCTTCATTACAGTAATGACTGATTACTTAAACAACTTACAATACCATGATAAGAAAAATACACTTTAGAAATCGGGTGAAGAGATCACGTGCACAGACACTTACAAACTCTATGTTGACAACGTCTTCATCTAAATATTGACAAATTAAAAAGTTCTTCTCGCGGCCTTTAAAACATTTCTAAAGTTTGTGATGCTCTGACCATGTTGACTGTCAAAAGTTAAAAAGGGGGTATTAATGGCGCTGTACTCGCAAATTAATCATCTTAGTTAACCTTTATTTTTGTGTAAAATAATCTGAACGAATCGAATGACAGACTGCGTCGACAGGCGTGCACACAAAACATAACGCCGTTTCCTTTCAGCGTGAGCGACGTTTGAATAAATATATGGGGCTTATTTCAGCCCTTCCGCGTGTTCAGGCAGAGTTGTGCGGCAAGCATGTTAAGTGATACAAACTCGTGTGGGAAGAAATCTTACGGTGACCAGATGACGACACCGGGAAATAAAAGTAACCTGCTGTTGGTGACCAGGGATTGCAACTTAAGAAACTTGTTTATTTGGTTTCAGGTGTACACGTAAAAATCCATTTCTATATTTGCTGGCTCGTTATTTGTCTGGGTATGTTAACTTACACTTATACCCCCGGGCAATTTTTATTGGATTTCTATAATAATTTTTGAAGTTTGGATATAATATAGAATTTGCGTTGCAAGTTTTGGTTGCGCAGGTTATGAATGCCTGATCGGAAAATTTTGCACGATCATCAAGCGCTACGTATTAAATGTTCAGTGCAGCTTATATGCAAGCAGAACCTTTCACTTCAAGAAAGGGGATACTTAATGGTGTTTCGATCGGCCTGTGTAAGGTACCTCAAGCTATAAGAAGGACTCCAAGTTTTCAAGAGTCAGATTATGAAGCCACTTGTTTGACTATCATAATGTGGACGTAAACTCGACCCCTGGTCATTTTCATTTTTTACATATCTTGAAATTTCATATCTTAGGTTCAAAATGACACCACAATAAACTTTATCCGATATCCACAAGGTAAGTTTTGGTCTTTCAAACTATGCCGTCCAGTAAAAGATGAAACTGAGATAAACGTTCCGAGAAGAGGTTTCACTGCCGTGTAGGCTGTTACATAAGATCTCATACTATATCAAACTATATAGAAAATAAAACAAGCAAACAAATAAAAAACAAAAATAACAATCAAAAAACAATCAAAACACACACACACACACACCCACACACACACACCCACACACACCCACCCCCCCCCAACACACACACACACACACACACAATAAATTTGTATATATAAAGCATGATGATATATAAATTTGTTACACGTCAACCGCATCACGCGATCATGATAGTGGCATAATGGACTCTATAATGCAATAAAAACTTTAATGAGAAATCATTAGCTGATGAATCTGCCAAAAAATACAAATTAGGTTATTTCATTAGATAAATCACTTCACATGAAAATGATTAGCATTTAAATGACAGGTATGACCAAACACAAATGTTCTCAAAAACCAGTGGCGCAGTGATAAAATGTACTGGTATGCTATCAAAACGCTACAATTAACCAGTCTCGTATTTTTCATATCCTTGGTATAATTACCTATTTTGTTTATAAAATTGATAAATAATCATAAAAACACTTGTGAAATCATCAAGTAAAAGTAATCGAAATGGCATCCTTGTGCTTTATTTATTTTCTTTATGTTTTTCTGATTGATAATTACTGGTAGGTTCATTTGACATATCTAAAACGTAAGAGTATGGATTCCCAAGTGAATTACCAAAAACATGGGTCTTTCTCATAGATTTATAGGGTCTTTCCGCTTTTTGACTTAAATTACTTATTCAACACCTTCGAATTCGGCAACCTTGCCTATGTACGGTACGCATGGTACCGTACAGGTGTAATGGGGCCGAGTGTCTCACATAACCAGGAGTCCGGGTCGAATTGAACTACACGGAATAAGTCGCAATCAATGATTTATTGATCGCACATGTACAAGTACGCTCTACAGAGTTGAATAGTAGCTAGGACGATCAGTCACACGGACGCTGTATTTCATTCACCGGGTCTCATTGGACATGTTGGATGACAGCATGCGCATGCTTTCAAATCCAGCAAGTATGGGTCCTGAACTGTGTTGGTACAAAGATCCTAGTCTGAGATCCGTTGGATTTCAGGACACTTTCAACTTTGGCAACCAGAATGACGTGAAGACCTCACTGTAGATGTGAGCTCTCCTTGGATATGGATGACTGATTCTAGGATATCTTTCGAATTGGCAACAATGATCTTCACTTGTCAGTCTGAGCATTGGGTGAAAGGATGCCTTAAATTCAGCAACCTGTGTATCCTCACCCATAAAATCATCATCAATGTAATTTTCTTTCATTGAAGTCCCAAATGGAAGTGAAGAGAATGAGAGAAACGGTTGACTGTTTCAGCAGAGAATTGGTTTAAGAGGGAACCTTATTGGAATGGAATCTCGGAATCTTTGCTTTCTTAGTTAGAGCAGAGAGTCTGTTACGTGAATGGAAATGAGAGATCCGTCCCTCTGAATCCCGTTAAGGCGTCAGTTCGATATGAGCAGAAAGAAAGAGAGGCTAGAGTTAAGAGTGTTATTGTGAACACGTCAGCTTTACGATCTTCATTACCTATTCTACCGGTACTAATGACAAGAAAACAATTATTTTTATTGTCTTTTTTCGTTTCAAATCAATATAGATTAACTGGTGTATTATGATGCATGGAATATTACTGTTCTCAAGAATCAGATCATCCATGTTCAGTTTAAGCAAAAATACTTGCCCATTAACACCGCAAGCTACCGCATCTCCAAAGTTTCGTGAAGATTTTGAAAGCAAAAAATCCGGCCTCGTTTTATTATATTTTGCCAAATGTTTGGACCAAGGATTCGGATTCACTTATCTCAGCTGGAGCTTGCCATCATCATCGAAAGTCTGCTTTATGATTCAATTGTGCCAACGTGTTACAAACGAATCCAAAACAACAATTCGTACCATAAACATGTTTTCATGGATAATATATGCTTTTGATTAAAATTTTCACAACAATTGCAGTAAAGCGGTCATTGAGCTAGCTTAAAACTTGACTTTGTGGTGTGGCCACCACGCAATAGTCTTGTTCTGAATTTCTTAAACAAAACGTTCAAAGCGTTGCCGACAACTTTTACATGAATATGGTACACGGCACTTTATTGACTTTTTGTTCGAAGTTGTTTGAAGTTTTGTCCTAAATAAGCGTCTGTACAGATGAAACAGTTAACATTTCTTTCTCTTGGACTTAAGGTAAGTTTATCACCAGATCTTAAGATTAGACCCACTTTCTTTTTACACTTTTCAGGCTAACCGCCCGCAACTGATTGTGTCATACATTTTATGTAGAACATTAAAGATATTTGCCATTTCGGTCGTTGACACTACGGTAGTTTACACTGTTCAAAGAATAAATTGCTAGCGTTTTCCACATTTTACAGAATTAAGGAGCTTTCCGATTTAAAACAAAGTGGAACTATAAATCACATAATTGCGCATTGCAAATTACTGCAATTACAAGAGCTTTTGCAAAAGTAATTCAAGTCCATATAGCAACAACCTATATAACAACAAAGGCGGACGTTCTGAGCACTTTTTAAAACTTGCTATATCATAAAGATTAAAGTGTAAGGCGGTGCAAAATTTACAAAATATATCTAGTTCTATTACATTCATATATGTTCATCTTTCACGGGACCATGTCATGTAAATTACTAAACCTAATGAAACAATGTTGTTTTGAATTAACTTGTAATTACAAATCATACGACGACTACACCGTTTTTAAATAAAGTTTTGAATGAATGAATGAATAATCGTGATACGATCCATCATAATTTATTAATTTTCTGGAAACCCTTTCATTGATTCTCACAATATTTGAGTCAACGAGAACGCAGCCAAAACATGCAAAAGTCACAAACATCAAATAAAGAAAACATGTTCTACAAAGTCCTTGAAAAGTGTGGTATTAATAGCTCCCCAGTCTTGTGTCATCACATATCTCCCAGTCAATTTTCAGTCAATTTTATCGATGGAACAGTTATGGAAACAGAAAGCACCACCAAACACTAATCTAGTCCAAGAGTCCCATCAATTATTCCAAAACATGTTTGTTAGGTATAGGTGATCGAAATTATCGAACATCGGATCGTCTTTACAGGTGGCCCAGCCAAGTCAGTTTTGCCTTTTTCCAATAAATCGTGTCCTGACTGAAAGTCCGTGTCTGCTGAGGGAAAGGTTTTCAATGTATGTTCATATGGTATTTCTTGTATAACTCATCTTTTCCATGTTTCGAGAGATGAAACAAAATGTTCAAGTTCCAATTAAGTTAGCTGCGTGAGAGAGAATGCGGATGATGGTAGCGGGTTTCTTCGGCTTCAATAATGTCATACCGTTCTGTTTTCTTTAACGTCATCATGCCAATGATGACGCCGATTTGAATTTACTCCTGATATAGTTTACAAGTTTCGTTTCTTGAATTGCAATACGACTCTTGCTTTAAATATATCTGCCCTCTTATTGTTGTTTTGCACCTGTTACACACAAAGAAAGAGAGAGAAAAACCTCATAATGCTACCAACAGTAACTCCTAAAGAATGTATCGACCCAAGTAGAACACCCGTAAGTTATTGGCGACAAAATCATTTTCTCTTACTTCTTAATCCCTAATTTAAATTCTTCTTGTTCTAAAATATGAGATAATAACATTTTCTTCAAACAAGTTAAAAGATAATAAATAAATGTTCGGAAATAAAGGCACCAGCTTAGATCGTCAAGTACTTGAACAAAGGATGAGTGTTTTAACATGTTTAATGAGTCATTATTCTTAACCGCTAAATACATTAAAAGAGGTGATGGTCACATTAGCGTCATAATAAGTATTTGTTGTAAGATTATGCATAAGGTAAGTAATTTTATTATGATAATGGAATTCAGATAAAATATCTCGATCTGACTCTGTTTTGTTTGGGATCTATTATACCTCAAATACGTTAAGACATTTATATTGCTTATTCTTAGATGTGCATTAATCCTTTAACAGTAAATTGTAATAGACGACATGGTTCTTGTGAGCCTTACTTAACAAAATTTAATAACATTAAAGAGCTAATGCCAACTAGATTTTAGATTTGCTGAAAACAAACAGACTGAAGAAACAACCATATATGGACAATTTTTAGCCCCCTGGATTCAGCCTACTACTAAATTCATTGACCATGTTGGCAGAATATTTTATAAGGCCTGTTATAATAGTAATACGATACATAATCATTATGTCATATGAATTTCAAATGAACCGTTATCATCTTGACATTTTCCAATAAAACAGGTTAATAAGCGTTTTATATTTTAAGTACTTCAGACTTGATTATTTTTCTTTGTCCTTTTTATGCATAGTCCTTTGCTTCAAATATAAGAGTGCTTATGTGTTCTCAAAATTCTCTCAAAAAACCAATGAAATATGCAATTACCGTGTAAGTACTAAATTATTTGAGATCCCGGTATTAAAACTCGTCTCTTTTCACTTCAAAGATGACAGAAAACAAACACAACGTGTTTGTTAACACAAAATGTTTTTATTTTTGAAGACTAGCATTTCTATCATGTGTTTTAACAGGAAAGTTGAGAATAAGGATATATATATTTCTGACAATTACCGATATTTAATCACAAATCAATGCTTAAAATATGACGTCAATGACAACAATTTGCTAGAAATCTGATCTGAACTAAAACATATAATAGAAATTCCCTGAAGCCCTATATATGTTTTGATAAAACGAACCGATCTATTGACCCACCTGTTATCAATACTAATCAATTAATATCTATTACACTAAAACAATGAAACCTGACAATAATATACTAACATGATATGATTGAAAAAAAATAATGATTAAAAAATCCTCTGTATTTTTAACATAAACTAGTATTATGCAAAAGTACAGTTGTAGCCAAATTGTTGGAGGCAAATTTAAGTACATTTTCTAAAAGTCCTTAATGCATGTTAGGTGGTATTAAACACAATGATATTGGCAATTGGATATTGGAAACAATGAAAGTAGGTCTTAAATCGAATTCTAATATCCGTATCAAATTGGTACTTGCTAAGTTACCATAGTTACCTGTTATTTAACTCGATTTCATGTTCAATAATAATTATGACTCATTCATTCAAATAATTCATTAACATTTGCTGCTTAAAAAACAAATCCCTGCGACTGTGCGACAGTATTTGCTAGCCGACCAGTATGCTTTCCAAAACTCGGAAGAGGAGTTACTTTAATCAGGTTGCTGTTCAAGGTAGCTTTGATCATGTTGATTGAGACAGAAATCGTTGAAAAATTCTCTTAAGAGTTCTCTTTAATTTTGTAGTTAGCTATTTCAAAATCAATTTGATCAATATGGTCGATAATTATACCATACAAATGGGCTTGTTTGTTGTTCATGTTGTTTTTTCGGTTGTAAACACTCCAAGTACAGTTATAATCATGTAAATAATAACTTGGAACTTGCCATTTGAGCATTTGAGTGCAACCATGGAAATAGCAGACATGGTGCAACATACCTGATCTGCAATTTTATTGATTTGTATTGTGTATATAAAATGCTGTTTATTTTAAATTATTTCCAGTCTAGATTTTATGAATTTGTTGTTGTTTGATAATGTTGTTTTATTAATATATATTTATATAATAGCTGTATTTATCTCTTAATTGGCTGCAATTTTATATTTCTGTTTTTGCTTCCATGTTTTATGTTTTAGTTATAGTCTTATATTCGTCATTTGTATATTATTATTTGACATATTTTAAAATCTTTAAATTTTAAAATTATGAAATTATGTGAATGAAAGTTTTGAACCTGTAAATATTTATATCTGAACGTGTGAAACTGTGGTAGTACAATCTGTTGAGTATATGAGGGTGCGTGACAGAGGTGTTAGTGGGTGGGTAGGGCCAGGGTGCTGGGTGTGTGTGGGGCGTTGTGTAATTTTGGAGACGCCGAGGAGGCCATTATTTATATTTATTCAGTGACTTGTCTTGTGTGCGATTTGTGATATTCTAAAATTGTTTTATCTTAATCATTGTACTTTATTTTTATCATTTAATACCACGGACATGTGGAAGAACAATTTTGTATTGAACATGTTTTCTACCGTGAAGTAAATAAGGATATTATAAAGGTGTTCGGTGACTGACTCTAGAAAAAATTGTCATCACTCTTTTTGCAGCATGATATAGTTGAGGAAATATTCAGTATGGTTGAGTAGAGAAGTGACCTTGACCAAGGCAGGATCAAATCAAATTTGACTTAAAAATCACGTTTTTGACCCATTTGTGTTGTTGTCCCCTTACCAGTACATGGCGAAATTGATCACATTTGGAGTTCCATTTCACACCCAACAAGATTACCTATCAAATCTGACCATAAGTTTAAAGATATTTTCATCATAAATTGACTTGACCTTTACCATGTTTACATAAAGAAGTGGTAATAATATGTTTATTCCAAATTTTATGAGCAATCGTGTATATTGCTATTTTTTTTTGACATTTCTCAATTTCTTCTCCTTTTTGGTTTTCCTTTTTTTCAGCGTAATGCTATCTTGTGTTTGGATGTTTGTAGGCCTATGTTTTTGTACGAACAAGATTCGTTCTGAATTATTTTACATCGTCGTTATTTTTTTATTCAATCATCTTTATTTCATAACAAAAGAAGAAAACATACAACCCAAGATCAACTGGGATCCATACCGATCCCAGGCAAGGATATGACAAAATACAATACATAAATTAATGAAAACACACAGTGTGAAGAAACCATCATGGCGGGAAGAAAAAATAAAAAAATTACATTAAATCGTTTCTTGAACGTTCCATTGAGAAACATGCCTCGCGTTAAAAAATCGAATATGATGACATCATAACAGATTTGACAATGTTGGTTCTAGTAATGGATACTTTGCAGTGCATTTGATTTGTCTCAACAAGCGTGTTAATCTGGTTTTGTTGTCAGTGTCAATAAACCCTCTGCTCCCAACTTCAACAGCAACAAGCGAACAATCATACCCAACATCGGAGATATCGGTGATGAGGGATGTGTACCGTTCAATTTTCGTACGGTGAGCTTTTTCGATGTTTGGCTCGAATGGTACTGATAACTCAAACAGAATGACACGCTTGTCTGCTGGACAATATAAAACAATATCTGGTTTTTGAGAAGTTGCAATTATGTTGGGTGGTATTGTACCGCCACATATGGTGTTGTTTTCTATGTCTGCAAAAACTTTGAGGTTACCATTAACAAAATGATCGGAATCTTTAAATATAGACAAAAGAATACGGATGATATTGTTATGTATCCAGAGATATCTATCGAGCATGTTTTGGCAGTGGTTAAGAATATGAAATAAAGTCCCTTTTCCTTTGCACAAGGGGCATGCGTCAAACAATCTCTTACCCCAGCGGGTAAGGTTGGTGAACGATGGCAATGAGTCAATACAAGCATTAATAGAAAATTTCAACACACCTTTGGGAAGCGAATACATGATTGACTTCCAGGTTATATCGGTCTTAGACATAAAAAGAACTCTGGCAAACTCTCCTTGATTTAAGAGAGATTCAACGACCGATTTCCAGAACATATTGGTGTCATCCTGCAAAGTTTTCTTAATCATTAATGGTAGGTTTGATTCGACACCAGGGGTAAATTGTCAAATCACCGTGGTCAAATATTGCATTTATTGTCGACAATAAAAATAGCCACTAAAATTTTTTGATTCCATAACTATAATCTCCCCTTGCAGGAGCAAAATAACTGTCGCTCACAAATACCCGGCACAAGTACCAATAATTAATAGTCTGTGGGAAAAACCTTGACTTTGGGCTTGACTGCAAAATGGAGTCTGCACAATTGTTCTTGACTGATTCTTAATCTTTGAGACCCATAGATTCCATAACTGAATGATGCAAAATCCGCGTCATTGAGCATTTGGAGATATCCAAGATGACATCCATAACATGTTACTAGTCAAATCTCGTTCAAAACAACACCAACATGTTCCTCTCATCACAAGGAATCAGAAAAAGTATACTTTTACCTATGTCTGAAATATGGTTCTGGAGTTATAGCCAAACACGTAAAAGGTCATATCAAAGGTCACGGAAATGGCCCTATGGAAGTCCAAAATTTAAAAAGTGTCCGATTTTGTTCAGAATGGTCTCAAACTATTCGTCTTGCAAAACTGTCCACACAAAGTAATAGTTTAAAGTGCATCAGATCAGTTTTTGCTATGGTTACAGGTCAAGAAAAACTTTGTGCTACAGGTACCAATGCAATGGTAAATATGGACTTTGTTTTTGCCTGGTACCATGGCAACAATTGACTTGACACACTTCAAATTATCACTTTGTGTAGACACTTTTGCAAGAGGAACAGTTTGAGACCAGTTTGAACACAATCGGATACTTTTGAAATTTTGGACTCCCATAGGGCCAGTTCCGTGACCTCTGATATGACCTTTTACATTTCTGGCTATAACTCCAGAACCATATTTCAGAAATAGGTAAAAGTATACTTTGTCTGATTCCTTGTGATGAGAGGAACATGTTGGTGTGGTTTTAAACGAGATTTGACTAGTAACATGTTTTTGATGTCATTTTGGCGGCCATCTTGGTTTTCTCAAAATGCTCAATGGTGCGGATTTTGCATCATTCAGTTCTGGAATCTATGGGTCACGAAGATTAAGAATCAGTCAAGAACAATTGTGCAGACTCCATTTTGCACTTTTTCTGTTTTCCCACAGACTATAATACCTCCTTCAGTTTTTCAACCCAAACACAGCACAGACCTGTTGACCAACATGACCAAAGTGCACGAAATAAAAGAACTCTACTCACGAAACCCATCAATTGACCAATCAGATCACATCGTCTACCGTGCTGCATAATGCCATTATACCACATGCCTATTCGAAAACATTGATGATTGGCTATTAAATGTAATTATTCATTGGTTTATTATCATAATCATAACTTGACGGGATTAAAGAAGCACTAGATATAGATAATAATAGAAGACTTTCAATCATTAGAAGCAACATGTCTTGGCTGGGAAAGTTATTTTAAGAAGGTGTTCCAGGTTCAAATATCAGATGAGTTTGCAAGAGCGACATTTTCTAGGAATAATATTTTCGGCATCTGCAAGCAATTTTAAGGTAGGAATCTTACCTAAATTAGATTCATTTGTTATTGGTAGAGATGACTGGTCCTTTGTTGTCGAGATGCATATTCTATTTTGATATAGATAATCGTGATAATAGTGTAAACTTTACGGAAAGCATAAACCACCAACAGTTGCTTGTCAATTTACAATATTTTTGTTTTTACGCCTTCATTAAGATTATATCACAAATTCAAGTTGGAAGGTTTTTGTAAGACTTGTCTTGAAATAAAATTCAAACAACTTCAAATAATAAAAACGATTGCTGACTATTTGACCGAATTCTCAAATCATGATAGCGTTTCTGTAATGTCATGGACATGTCACGTAAAAACGCCAAATTTACATGAGGGTCTCAAAATTCAACTCCAAACCAGCATCACGATATCATCTTATTATAGAACATACGTGTAGAAAGAGTGATTAAACGTGTTTAAAGATAGAGCGAGAAATATCACCCCACATGTCCAAAGAGAGAGAAATATCACACTCGTCATTCAAACACAATTTGACTTGTATACGATAGGGATACATTATTTTTATAGCGTGTCTTGAACTTCTTCAAACTTAATGTCTCAAACTAAGTGGTTTAACTTTGCAATGCTTGTCAAATGCAGAAAATATTGTCAAAACGATAAACAGGTAACAATTTCTTGCATCTGATCCAGATGACCAATTCAAAGTTCTCGCAAGAAAAACTATTATCATTTTGTATGAATGGCATGATGTGTTTTTAGATATCTCTACTGAAACTTGTGCTCTGAATCTTATTTTGAGATATGTACATGATATGGTTTTTTCTGTACAACCATGCCATGGTATTGTTATATCTGTTTTAGTGAGTTATTTAAAATTGTTAACCAAGTGTCTGATTTGGTGACCATAGCTGGGTTTTGATACCATACCAATAATAATGAAGAGAACAATGAATTGGTGTTTTTTATCTTCCCATCTCTATTATCATGATTTAAGGATTTCTTTTTCCCCTTCAAGAAATATTTTCTTTTTTCATTTCATATTAATCGTTTAAAAAATCTTCATCGGAGTGGAAAAGCGGACAAAAGTAAAAATGGAATTATAATTTCATCTTTCGTACGCACTTGACCACTGGCATTCACCAATGACTATTCTTTTGTGCTCGTACACTAAGATTTCAAACCCCTGTTTTATGAAACCGGACATCAACCTGTGATGCCCGTGCATTGTCATAATGTCACAGGCAGCGTTAATGCTATTTTGAAATTTATATCTATATCATTTGTCAATTCATTCAATTCATTCAATTCAGATTCAAATAATTGTGTTTTGCATTTGCACATTTATATTATTATTATTATTATTATTTTTTTTTTTTGGGGGGGAGGGTGTAGTGATTGACAACAAACAAATAAATTCGACATAAATGTTTAGCTTTAGGTCTGAGCCTAACAACTCGTAAACAAATTTCTTTTGTCACAAATGTAAAAGTATAGGGGTATAAAAGTAGATTTTTTGGAATGGAAATTGTACAAGAACTTAAGTATGGTGTACGCCTGGAAAATTAGGTCTCATGTCTGTATGCAATAGATATAATTATCTTGCTATTTCCTTTATTGCCAAGTGTTTTTTACTCCAAACATGATATTGATCCTTTTGAGTATATATTTCCATCAATACTGTACATAGTAATTCTCTCAAGTTTACTAATTCTTATGCCAGAACTGACAGTTTTAAATACACAGTCTTCCTAGTCTATTTTGATCAACTTCCTCCAGCTCTCAAAGACCAGTTCTTGTTTAGTATCTCTAAGTTCCTTGAAAATCTTAAAGAACATTTTAGAGCAATTAGCTGGATTTCAACATAGTTTTCCTTGGTTTCAAGTTGTGCCTATTTTTTAAGCCTCTTCCTAAGTTGGAGAAATTAGGCAGTATACATACCTTGCCCTGTTCACTTGTGTTGCCCGTAAGGTTTAGCCACTTAGAAAGTGACTTTGTCACTATCTGGCTATCCCTGTCAAGGGTTCTCTTGTCTGTGTTTTTGTTCCTGGTTTAAAAGGGATGCCTTCTTACTACTTTCTCCAACATGGGCTGATTTCTATGACATTCCCGTGTTATATGTTATATTTCATACTTTTTATACCTTTTTGTTATATGTAAGTGTTGTCATTTTTGATATTGGGCAAATAAAATGATATGATATGATATGATATGATATGATATGATATGATATGATATGATAATATTAGCATTAATTGATTGACTCAAAACTACATTTTTGGATGATCATTTTTAACAAAATGTGAAGCTTTAGAGATTGACACTACGACCTGTGCAAAATTACAGACTGCTCTCTTTCCACTAACCTTCTAAAATTAGAACATAGTTTTTGACCAAATTCTGATTCTCAAACAAACTTCAAAGTATTTATTAGCCAAAAATACTCAATAAGCAATTTAGATGAAAAAATAGAGGATATTTTTATTCGTTTGCTTATTTTTATAAAATCTGCCAAAAAGAGTTGGGAAAATTGGGTTTCTGGTTATATGCACAATATGATCGACATGTTTTAAACTAACAAATTAACTAGTGGTAACCTGTTACCAACTAACATTGTTTTGTTTTTCCTATATATAAACCAAATTGAAAATTATTCGAATATAATTTTAGATGACTTTTTACCTTGATTCGTATGAAAAATTGCGTATTTGTTTTCAAATTAAAAATTTCTTTTCTTAACAAAATCCTTACACATGTCAAAGAAAAAATGCGTAATTCTTTTACTTCCAGTTTATCTTATTGATAAAAATATGTTAAGCTATTAATCCTGCATGAATTATAAAGATTGTTGACGTGATTTCATTCTATTTTCTTCATATCTTTGTAAATGTATGGATATACACCCTAATCAGATTTTCTTTCGGTCTACATGTCTACACACACCAGGGGTTTTGTGTTTTAATCAGATCAGAAGTAAAATTAGAGAGTCTTCTTAATCATTTTGTTCATAATAACACTATAATTCTTAAGGGGTCTTTTGGGGCCTGGTTTTGACCAGTTTAATATATTTTAATAAGTAGCCAACACCTGTCCAGTTTCTGAGGAAATAAGGAGATTGGTTCAAGCAAACTAGTGAGTCCAGATGAAGCTTCACTGAGCGGGTTAAGCTTTAGGACACTCCCATGGGTTAAGCTTACTCCCTGTGCTCCAAGTCTAGGCCATTCACCGGAATTGACTTCGATACTAAAATCAGATTTATTCTAATATAAGATGGTAGCTGATGGTGATTGCTTGGTACAACTTAAATATGTCGGTGGCTCATTAACATGATTAAGACGGTTTTAAAGATCAATGACTTAATTGGAAATGAAATTACTGATAGTTATGTCGGGAAATGCCTTTGACTGATTATCTTGAATAGGATAATTACTGATAAAATCCTGCACCTCACTCCATTCCATAATGACCTTTAGGGGTACTATTATCACCATCTCACACCATTTAGGGGTGTTATTTACTATCAACAATTACGCCATTTAGGGTCCAATTTTGAGGTGTTCTGACGAG
>JXSR01S022369.1:1429-24483 GCA_000969725.1 Ophiothrix spiculata
ATATAAATATGACCATTTTCCAATGAGAATTGTTGCCATATTAGGCACAACTATGCAGAAAATTTTGAAAAGTATGCTTATTAAAGTAAATCATTTACTTTACAAAAATTGACCCATTGAAAACAAACAAAATTTAACAATTGTAGGTTTCTCTGGCAAAATGATCAGAAATTAATGAATAAAATTTTTGAATAAATGGCTTCTAAAGTAAAAATATGGTCAAAAGGTTGAATTTTGTTTTTTGACTTAAAATGTATCCATGCATAAAGGCTCTGTCATTCATCACCGTATAGAGCAAAACGGACGCATAACGTACTTTATCCCACTTTTGTTCTGTTTTAGGTATTGTTGTTCATCATGTGGTCGTTACAAGTACGTTCAATACGTTATCCATACGGTCTGTCCGTTATGTATGTATACGTTTAATTCGTTATTCATACGGTGGTGGTCCGTTTAACACACATTTAATATGTGAAACTTTTGTACATTATTCGTACGTTTCCCTCTATACGGTGATGTCTGACAGAATCTTAAGTGTTTAACTATACCTTGAGTTTTGAAGGTCAATTATGCCAGGAAGTGTAATTAATCATGGCAATTGATCACATTTTCATCATACACTATATAGTAATCAGTAATTGATTTGATGAAAATTTTTATTGTCAGATTTTCAGTGGACTGCCTTGTGTTTTGATCTCTAAATGGAAAATGGAGAATGTGTGATATTATAATATCATTTTCCAAAGGTGAATTTATAGATAATCAAAATATGTCAAACTTAATTTTGAAATTCACAACTCTCTGCTCATTTGGCCCTAGCACTCCTCAAATTGGTCTACAGGAGAAAATTGTCTCATAGGATGAATAAAACCCTTGATGATTAGGCCAAAAAAGAAAAATGTTTGATTGGCGTAACCCGACCGACCTTATTTTTACCGCCGACCCTAAATATTTTTATTTTTTTGAGCATGGCAAAAAACCTCAAAATCCCAAATTTGATGGGAATTGATTCACAGAGGCCCGAGATATAGCTTGCAGGACATTCAAAATGACAAATAATAATGTCTTACAAAAAGTGAAGATGTTTTTGTATATGTGTCGTGTATTTTGTATGTGAAACATAGACTTAAAAAATTTAAAATTTAAAAAAATCTGACCTTTGTGCCCTATTTGTTTTTTCTAATATTGTTACGCCAATCAAACAATTAATTTTTTAGGCCTTAGTCATGGAAATGACTTGAAAATCATGTTATTAAAATGGTTGTTTTTGCTTAAAATGCCTAGGGGCTTTACTCAATGGAAATATTATCCGGAGCTCGATTCCGGAACCTCTGTATTATGAGTCCCATGCTCTAACTACTCGGCCGTGCTCCCCTCCAAGTAATAATTGGTCAAGATGGTTCACAATTGCGTAGCATATTTTGCATCTCTTTAGGTTTACTTATTGGCTGGTAGGTGAAATATTCGGCCCAACCAAATTCGTGAGTAAACCCCTCCAAAATATAAATTCTTCCTTTGCTAATTTTACTTATTCATGTAAAACAAGTTTATTGGTGCAGACACATCAACATGTGATGCGAGTGCAGGAATTTCATAAAAGTTCTGGAATCGCTGCCATATGTTATATTTATTTCAAGGGGCATTGGACAAACTTTCAAAATTCTATTTGTGGATGATTTGCACTTAAAGGGGGAAAACACCTTACCCAATTTTACGTTGGTTTTTTTTCCAAGTTTATTTTGTACCATAACTTTTTAACAAAGTGCTTAAAGTTAATAAAAGTATACATAACCAGAAAGGAATTTTCACAAGGAACATGATGGTGATGGTGATTTTTGACCAAAAATCACAGTTTTGAGAAAATCACAAAAAACACGTTTTTTGGCCATTTGGGCTTCCAAACAAGCTAAAAATAACTATTTTTTTTAAATGACTTGAAAATAACAGTTAATTACCAAATATTGGGAAAATGTTGATCAAAACCTTCTGGAAAGTAAAAAATTTGAATGTTATTTTGTTGATCTTGGGTTTGAGGCTATTCTCTAAACTAATGTATTGATGCTTGTTATCAAGAAAGAAAACAAGATTTGTTTGTCAAACATCATAGATTGTATATTAATTAAAAGACATTTTGAGTTTGCATTAGATCTCCTGGTAAAACCAATTTTAAAAGTTACAACTCTAGGTAGCAGTATTTATCGTTGTCGACAACATTAATTAAAGTGGCAATGGATAAGTTCAGCATCATCCCCAAACTTTTCCCAAAACAATTTGAGATTTTTGCATCATTTGAAGTATAAGCGGTAATAATGACAACATGCAAAGTTTCATAGTCAAATTCAAACCCTAAGATAATATTTTATTTTTAATTATCGTTGTCGACAACGATAAATACTGCCCTCTATAGTTGAATTTTCAAAATCGGCCTTTTCAGGAGATCTAATGCAAACTCCAAATTTCTTTTGATTTGTCTATAATCTAAGATGTGAAAGGAATGTTTTACAAACAATCTTTTGACTCTTTCTTGGTATATAGCATCAATGAATATGTTTAAAGAAGAGCCTCATACCCAAGATCAACAAACAAAATAAAATTCAAATTATTGACCTTTCTGAAGGTTTTGATCAAAAATTTCCTGATATCTGGTAATTGATTGTTATTTTCTAACATATGAAGTGTAAGTCATCCACGAATAAAATGTCAAAAAATTTGTCCAATGCCCCTTCAAAAGTAAAAGAATATCTAAATAATTTGATATATAGGTTTTGAATTTGACAGTGAAACTTTGTGTGCTGCCATCATACGCTAAATACTTTGAATGATGCAAAAATCTCACAATATTTTGGGAAAAGTTTGAGGATGATGTTGAACTTATCCAATGCCCTTTTAACACCTTGTCACTAGAATGACATTGTTTTGTTATATGTTAGTTGCTCGTGAAATGGTTCTTCAGGAGATAGACCCGATATCTGAAGAACCATTTCAAGAGCCACAAACCCTAAACTGGACATTCTACAGTGTGCAATGCAAATTTATGAGAAATGGCAGCTATTGCAGATATATGCCTTTCTTGCACTCACGTGACTGGTCATGTGTTTTTGATTTAGTGGCGAGTGACTTGGCACAATTTATTGAACAAGATGCTAATCAGCTGATTCATGGAATTGACAGGTATACCCTGAACCGAAGAAAAAAAAATCTTCCATTTTATCTTGGTAAATATTAGCATACCTGCCAACTGTTCTAAATTTATCAGGATTGTCCTGATTTACAACTCTCAAAATGGGCAAAAATCAGGACATCCTGATTTTGTGATATTTAAATAAATAAAAGTTGCCAATCCTGACCCGTATTCAGTAAATATTTATGCTCTTGTGGCATATATTTGGGCCAAAACCTAAATAAAGATAAAGAAAGTCACAAACCCAACTGTATTCAATACACATTTATGCTCTTGGAACATATATGTATGCCAAAATTTTAAAAAAGTCGCCTCGTGCAAGCGCTCAGCCTTTTTGTCCTGATTTTGGGTTTTATAATGTTGGCAGGTGTGTATTAGTATAGTTACCAGGTTTACACTGTTGCATTGTCCCAAATTATATTGGAAATATTTGGCACAAGGGACCTTAAAGCAATACTATAAAATGAAGAGCCCCCTTGAGTTTTTGGGGTTTTAGCTTATACTGGCTTTGTTTTGGGTAGATAGTAATACACTCCAAATGATTTGGCTTAGATATGCTTCTTTATGGACATTTGTTGAATTAAATTCGAATTCCACATGTATAAGTATAGGAAAGCATGCACTTTATATCCATGTTTCAATGGCAAAACAATTTTTTGACAAAATACTTTTGAAAACGCTTTCAGATAGGAACATTCCTTCATTTTATGTTGCTTTTACAAAAAAAAATGTTTGATAAAAAAATCTTATAGTATCGCTTTAACTTGACTTCCAAACCACAGAGCAATTAAGATTAAAGTTTCTTGCCCAAGGAGGCATGGTCCGACCAGGGCTCAAACCCACAACCTCTGTCTAATCGCTCGGCCACACTCTTTATTTGGTGGTGTTGTAGGTCCATTGGATGAATAACAGCAGGTTGCACAGACCTAAAGATTACATTCTGCAGTCATGTTAAGCCGTTGGTCCGCGTTCACCTTCAACTCCAATTTTGCCAAACAAAAAAGGCAGTATGTGCATTGCAGATATATTACAAGCTACTTCCCTTTCTCTTTGAGAAATCCCGGGAGGGGCTATTTAGTACAAAAGGGGTTATAGGGACGTCCCACAAATTTGTGTAGCAAAATCAGGCTTTCTGGTATTCCAATCGGTCCTTTTTCTTCGCAAAATGGGGTATTTTGATGGGTTTTCAGAGAGATCAACGAAATTAAAAGGTGAACTCTGTCGAGCATCGCCCGAGCTCACAACACGATGAAAGACACCTTGGATCAGGGGTGTGAAATTTCCTCTTTTAAGCTGATTTCCTCTTTTTTGAAAATTCATTCTAGGTCAAATTTTAGCTTTTTCTTTTATTTTCAGCCCACTTTTAGCATTTTTCAGTGTTTTTCCTCGTTTTTGTACAATCTTCCTCTTTTTTCAAAAGAAGTCTCTCACACCCCTGTTGGATATCGGAACTTGCACAAGCACCAGGTTAGTTCTGCCTAAGTAAACATGCAGTATGTGCGTTGCAGATCAATTACAAGTTACTTCCTTTTCTCTTGGAGAAATCCTACACAAATGAGCAGATGATCAAGTCTCTTTCATAACTTAAGGCAGTATCTACTGTATCAACCATGTTTATTTTTAAATACAACTTTTTAATATGGGAGTGGATTGATATTAAATTCATGTTTAAATGATGTATCTGCTATGCTTTATAAATAATGCACATACTGCTTTTTTACTGTGAGGAGAAAAAATTGGCAGAAGAGCTCACAGCTCTTAAATCGTCATGAAAGTTGGCGAGTTGTAAGCAAGCCCTACTATTTTAAAAGAGAATCTACAGATGCTCGGGCGTTGCTCGTGCGATGCCTGACCAAATTCTTTGATTTTATAGCCATTTTTGCTACTATTAAGTGATGACTACATTTTTGTACTCTTTCTATATATGTGACTGTCCAGCCCGTATGAGCAGTAAATGCCAGAAACTTCATTTTGCGCTACAGGTGAAAATACATGTCAAGGTCATAATTTGCCAAAATTGATTTTTTTACTTCAAAATACCAGTAAATTAAGTTTCATTTCAAGAAAATGATTGGAAATGTGAAATAAATTGGCATATTCTTAAGACGATCAACCGAAAATATAGGGCTTACTAATCTATAAACGCGTTTATCTCAGTTATACGTTTTTCTCCCTGACAACGTTTGACAGACCATAACTTGACTTCTGGAAATCGTGTGAAGTTCATTAACTTATCATATTAATCCATAAAGCATGGTCTTTGCAAATAATTAAGAAAGTGAAAATGACAAGACCTGGCATTTACTGCTATTTTGGGGTGGACGGTCACATATGTGATGGCTCACCCCGAAAGGGGGACTTTGCAGATGATATCAGTTTTGATTTTATCATTTCATATCTGCCATTTTCTAAGCTTTAAAATGAGACCTTACTTGTTAAACTAATCAAGGCGATTAAGGTAAAATCTTAATCGATCTTAAAGAGAACAAAATATTTCGCAACGCAACATAAAATCTGGGTTATGGGGTTAAAGATCTCTGGGATATCACCATAAGCACGCCTACGATGTTACAGGTATGGCACACCTGTTCATAGTCTCATTTGTATCCAATTGCACAAGTTTGTAGAGCGTAACTGGATCTGACAAAGACATGATCATAATGACATTTTGTGAAGCAATTCTCAACCATATGACTTGGTAATCTGTCAGTACTAGTCAGCTTGAAAAGTAGAGAATCATCTTGGGGTAGAATCAAGAGGGAGGGGGTGATCATAATGACATTTTGTGGAGCAATTCTCAGCCATATGACTTGGTAATCTGTCAGTACTAGTCAGCTTGGAAAGTAGAAAATCATCATGGGGTAGATTCCAGAGGGAGGGGGTGGGGTGGATAGTTTAGTGATTAGGGACCGTTCACAAAGACTTGAAAGGGGGGCCTGATGCAAAAAAAATTATCGCGGAAAATTTACTGAAAAATGTGTGGTAGATTTTTTTTCCCCTTATATTCTTGAACATAATTATATGTGCTCCGTCATATTGAAAAGTACCTTAAGGGTCGGCTTAGTAAATTACGTGATACGGGTCATTGAAGCTGAGCATAATCAAAAACACGTCCACGGTCGAATTTCTAATTTCATCAGTAACATTACCTTTGAAGTGTATTCTTAGCCTATTAATCAAGTTCCAACATTTAAACATAAGAATGTGTTCAAACCTAAGATAAAAAAATCCTCTCTCCATTCAAGTTTTACTAAGTACAAAAACATTAAACTTGTTTTTCTCAGAACTATAATTTTTCGAATCAGCCAAATGCTTTTCACCAATTTAGATGTAACTTTGCAACCGAACATCCAATCACCAAAATAAGATATCATTTTAAAGCTAAGATTTTAGCTTTAAGATGAGACCAAACAATTAATTTTCATTTTAGGACCCTTAAGGTACCTTTCAATATGACGGGTCACATATTTATCTGTGTGGGTGATCTCATACCATAGAATCACTTTTCAGAAAATTTCCTGATTATTAAATTCCAAATTTATACATTTTTTTTATTTATTTTCAGCTTTTTTGCCAAAATTTACATGCATTTTCGGGATTTCTTTTGCAAGTTTCAAGATTTGTTTAGTGTCAAGTCAGCAGTCATACTTATCTTTGGTTGTAAGATTATCCACATGTGAGAAAAATTCTTGAAAAGAGAATCTGAACTAGCCGATCATTTCGGTATTGATTCTATGGATTTGTTTTGAAGAAGCCGACTGTAAATCTTGAATTGATATAAAGACAGCGTGTGAATTTTTGTTTCACACACAAACCTGTGTCGTAAGTTCCCAACAGCATTCACAATTCCTGCAATTTTTCACACACACACCTTAAAACTGGTTATCCGCCTGGCAACAATCCACAATGATGGGCATCTCATACGGTCATTCCTCTGAGAACCAACTCCTCTTAATTCTTTGGACAATTGATGCCAGGCTTTTAAATAAAAAAAATGCTGCATCAAAACATTTTCGTTTACTGAACACCTGATAGTAGGATCAACTCTTTAAATGATACCCCCAACCCCTGTTACAAATAACATGAAAATCATGTACAATATCAATCCATTGCTCTGATAAAACATGAGTAACTACAGTCACGGCAATCTCCTATGTCAAAAAACTGACAATTTGTGATGATCAGGCAGAAATGATTAGCACTAGTAATCTCCGATCCCCGCCCAGTCATCGTAGGATGATAAGTAGCGCCAGGCAGATTGCCAAGGCAGCTGATCAGGTGTGCTAGGATTTCATCTTGGAATGTAAAGCAGGTTGAACCTGTATTAGGTTCATTCCACAGAAAATGAAACTTTTTCAGACTTCTAGCAAAAACTCGGCTTTTTTTATTCGACCATATACAGGTTTTTTAGTCATGTTTGTTACTTGGTAAGTGGGAAGTATTTTCCAAACAGAAATTGTGAAGTTTCTCTATCCGTACATGACTGAGCACATATTTTAATTCATAAATGTCACAGTGCATTAAAGGTAGGTATTCTGATCTGGTGACGAATTTAATATATGCTTTTTTCAAAGAGCTCTTTTGTGGGATAATGAGTTCAAAATTTCATGAGAACATGAAAAATCTTACGCAAGTGTCACGGCTCCTCAATATCAGGGTTTCCCAGTTCAAAACACATGGCCCTATATGTTTCTATGGGCCACTCTAAGATACATTTTGCCTGTAGCATTAATTTGGCTCAACCTATGCGAATGAAACTTTAAAATTGCTGATGAACCTTCCTTCATGTAGAAAGGTATATTTGGTTTGCACATACCATATTTACTTTAAAATGTTTTCATGTTACCTGATGAAGGTAGGTTTCATTTTTGAAAGCTTTTGTTACCTGATGAAAGTAGATTCTATTTTTTGAAAGCTTTTCATGTTACCTGATGAAGGTAGGGTTTACTTTTTGAAAGCTTGGTTACCTGATGAAGGTAGGTTTCATTTTTGAAAGCTTTTTATGTTACCTGATGAAGGTAGGTTTTATTTTTTGAAAGCTTTTCATGTTACCTGATGAAGGTAGTTTTTTTTTTAAAGCTTTTCATGTTACCTGATGAAGGTAGATTTTATTTTTTGAAAGCTTTTCATGTTACCTGATGAAGATGGGTTTTATTTTTTGAAAGCTTTCATGTTACCTGATGAAGGTTTCATATTTTTAAAAGCTTTTCATGTTACCTGATGAAGGTAGGTATTATTTTTTGAAAGCTTGGTTACCTGATGAAGGTAGGTTTCATTTTTTGAAAGCTTTTCATGTTACCTGATGAAAGTAGGTTCTATTTTTTGAAAGCTTTTCATGTTACCTGATGAAGGAAGGTTTAATTTTCTGAAAGCTTTTCTTGTTACCTGATGAAGATAGGTTTCATTTATGAAAGCTTTTCATGTTACCTGATGAAGGTAGGTTTCATTTTTAAAAGCTTGTCATGTTACCTGATGAAGGTAGGTTTTATTTTTTGAAAGCTTGGTTACCTGATGAAGGTAGGTTCTATTTTTTGAAAGCTTTTCATGTTACCTGGTGAAGGAAGGTTTTATTTTCTGAAAGCTTTTCTTGTTACCTGATGAAGATAGGTTGTATTTTTTGAAAGCTTTTCATGTTACCTGATGAAGGTAGGTTTCATTTTTAATTTTTGAAAGCTTGATTACCTGATGAAGGAAGGTTTCATTTTTGAAAGCTTTTCATATTACCTGAAGGTAGGTTTCATTTTTAAAAGCTTTTCGTGTTACCTGATGAAGGTATGCTTCAAGCTTTCAAAATATAAACCTACCTTCATCACATAACAAGCTTTCAAAAAATGAAACCTACCTTCTTCAGGTAACCAAGCTTTAAAAAATGAAACCTACCTGCAACATGTAACATGAAAAGCTTTCAAAAAATAAAAGAAGCGCTTCACACGACTGGGTATTGCATTTTAATTGCACAAATAAATCAACAGAATTGAAGACGATTGATTTTCATTTTGGTTTTAATTTTGTACATAAATCAGCATGTTTTACATATTTTCTAATATCACAAAAACAATGAATGCACAAACAACCCAATAATTTAATAAAATGTACACGGATGGGCTTGAAAATAATACATGTATATATACTGTGTACACACTGGTGGTTTGCAAAATGGACACATAAATAGAAATCATTTGTATATATTCACATCATAATACATAACAATCATTTGATAAACTTTTTGTTCCTCTTTTGATTTTCTATTATCAACCAAGCAGCTCAGAATATAAGAAATAGGGAATACATTTTATCATTCGCATTTCAGGCTGCGATCACAGAATTATACGCTATACGCTACCGGGAAGGCACTCATATTTGAAATTGACAGGGATTATCCTCATCACTAAACACATGAGTGCCTCCCCAGGAGCGTATAGCGAGTATTGTATACCATATACTGATGCGTACTGTAAACGCCAATATTTTCGCGCTCCGTAATTTTCGCGCACAGCCAATTTTGGACCATTTCGCACTTTTTATTTTCGCGCACGTGAACATTGGCTGAGTATAGTAGAACTTCCTTTGTAACAAATACACAGTAATTTTCACAGTGCATTTATTTTCAGCTAAATTTTGCGCAAAAAGCGTGAAAATAAATGTAGCGCGAAAAATACCACTTATAGAAGTATCACACACACAAACAATTGCATGATAATGTGATACCTTCTTTGAATATGCTAATTACTACATGCAAATTTACCTGTATATTTTTGATCTATATATATAAGGACTCCCAAAAGATATTATAGCTCAATTTGCCTACACAGCCTATGAATATAGAGGCAGTGAACTGCATGGTGAGAAAATGAAATTGGAAAATTCTGGTATTAGTAATTAACACTCTTTTTCTGTATTATGGGATACAAAGTTTTACTTAGTTATTATTTCAACAATACAGAATAGGATGAGAAACCTAACTTACTAACGTAGCAAGCTTTGATTTTTCAGGGATGCCAGTTTTCCTGCAATTGCAGGAATTCCTGCTTTTTGAATGATTTTCAAGTTATTTCCTGCAATGTACCCCAACAGGATTTATTATGCGAGAGTCGGTTTTTATTCATTTTCCTGCAAAATTGTTGCTTACCACTGGCATCCCTGATTTTTACACACTACAGCACGGATAATAATTCGACACTGTTGATCATAATTGCCCGTATTCACAAAAGCAGCTAATTTGGATTTTATACAGCCTGGGATAACTAGCCTTTGGAATAACTTTATTTCTCATTTGTGAATACAATATGGCGTCACCAATTGAAGAAATAAAAAGTTATTCCTGGAATAAAGTTATTCCGCTTTTGTGAATACGGGACAAAGTACTTGGACAAAAGATTGGTTAATTATACTTTTTTAATCTTTTCTTGAATATCGCATGTTCATACCGATTTCATCAACCAAATGGCCAACATATAAAGCTGAATCCTCACATAAGGGACACACAATTTAAATCTGTCAATGTAAAGGAACTTTCAGTGTAAATTTAAATCTTGATTCACATTTCTGAGATACACTTGAAAAAAAGTGACCGGCCACATCGATAGCTATAAATGACCTTTGACAAGCTGTAGATTTTTATTTTTTTAAATTGTAATCACTTAAAATGGGTCCAAATACGCCAAAGCTTACGTAATATCTGGTGACCCGAGTTGGTGGTGGCCTGCTATTGGTATACGAGCAAGTGGACCCGCATACCAATCCAGGCGATGTCACGCTCACTTTTTTTTCTTTATAATTTACAACATTAATTTGTATCTCTAAACTTGCTTGGGCGCTTACAACTTTCGATGTGGCGGTCACACATAACCTTTAAATACATGAAGTATATTATACTTATCTCCATACAAATTTACCAACCATTTTAGCTGCACAATCTCAACACACTAAAGTCATCTATGGACGTTTTATTTTCATATGATGAGCTCAAAATAAGCTGAACATTAGATATGGCAAGATAACACAGCAAATTTACAGAAACAGGGTGGCTCAGAGAGTTATGTACCAATCAAAAATCGATCTTGAGAAATAAATTTGGAATATTACAATATTCTCATTAAAATTTATCTGAAAATGAGCCAATTCATTGCTTTATGAAATAGAGCATGAAAATATGATTTGGACTGAAATTTACAATGTTTAGGGCTTCCTGTGATCAATCTAAGCCACCCTGTAATAACAAAATTAACATATCAAATAACAAAGATACTTTAAAGAAAATCTCAAACACATTTAATATAACCTGGCTTGGGAATGCAAATCATGTAAGTCATACTTTCCTGAAAGAGTAAAATTTCCTGAAACTCACGTGCTGATTAATTGCAGTACACATGTTTATGACCAGATATCTGAAGTGTTATATCATATTTTGCTTTACTCATTTTTGTTTTTAAAATATTGAACTTTTGTAATAAGTGCATTTGCTAGACGGCTGATACTCAACATTAAAAGTGCACAAATGTGTTCAAGTTTACAGTAAATAACTGACAATTTTGGTATATTTTGGGGGTTGAGACCTTTTTATGGAATTCCAACAGCATTTTCAGATGAACACGGATATGGAAAAGTAAACTTCTTTTATTGTTAAGGTTTATTAATTTTTCAACAATGAACAAGTTGGTAATTCTCTTGGGTTTTCTGGCCAGTTTACCAGTTTTTGTTGATTCCATGTTTCATGAGATTGTTTCATTCTTAAAAAAAAAAAAAAGGGAAAAAAAAGAGCTTATGTGACAACAGGTACCAAACACAAGGTCACATTATTGCCTTTAAAGATTCATGACTTGCAAAAAATTGTAGATATTTTACTTTATATGATATACAAACACTGTAATGTCACACAATCTGTCAAAACATAGTGCTTTCAAAAACAGTCTAGATATTCTAGACTAAACACTTTTTGTGGTGAACGCTGTTAATTGAATTAGGTATAATCACAGAAGACCAATGAACATCAAAATTTGTATCCCACAGCCAGAAGATCGTATGACAATGGCGATCCTCAAGTTTGCTCAAAAAATAGAGTCACTGTGATGTAGTACCTATATAGCGACTACACTGTCCTACCTCGTTGCTGAGCATTTTATGTATAGTAACCAGGCAGTATTTTTCTGTGTAAGATAAATAACTTCAAAAGAATGAAAAAATAAACTTATTTTTAGTTTCAACTATTTGAATAGACATGAGTATAAAACATAAAACAAATTTATAGCAAGTTACCGAATAATGAAAAGATAACGTTGTTAAGTATACAAATATGACACACCACCTTGAAAGGCACAAGCTTGCGACCAAATATGTTAAGAGATACATGTACAAGCAAATTAAACTTATAATCATAAATAAATAAAATGTAAACCTTTTTTATCATACATTCAAAAATGCATGACCACTCTTCTAAAACTGTCTGCTGAAAGAGCAATTAATTAATTCACTGATTGATTGAATTTCAATACAAAAATATGTATTTGCCTATAGCCATTAACCTGTGCCTTTCGATATGGCGCACCACATGTGGGTTAAATATAGAACAAAGATTATGAATGAATTGAATACAGTCAAATTTGTTTTAATCAGTTGGATAACACAAAATCCTGATAACCCAAACCTGGGAAGAGAAAAACCAAAGCCCAAACTGAACTCTGATACTTTGGTCCCATTGATTTTGTGTTGACGAGGTTCCACTGTATATTTATCAAGTGTGGAATCTTGGTTTTTAATCATCTCACATGTGAGTATTTAGTAATTATGTCATTGGCTTTACGGAAGTTGTCTTTGAGATTTGGGTAAGCTTGTTTTCTTCCCAGAACAGTCTTCCCAGTCGGGAATGGGATTCCTGGAATTTACTAACCTTCATTTTAATATATAGTAGAAACTCAATATAACGAAATCTGATACAAGAAAAACCCTGTTACAAAGAAAAAAAAATTCTATACCATTATACTAATTTCTTTTCTTTTTTATTATATTCAAAACCCTGATATAATGAATGTTTGGATATAAAGAAGTAATTTCTCTGTTCCCACCAACTTCGTTATAATGAGTTTCCATTGTAGTACAACTTAGGGATAATTACACCTGTATTAGGACAACATATAATATTTTGAACAATCAGAAATTACAAAATGTAATATAGTAGAAGGGAAATAATTACACCCGATTTAGGACAACATATTATATTTTGACCAATCAAAAATTACAAAATGTGATATCAAACGAGGAAAATGGTATTTAAAAAAAAAAGGATGGGTGCTTGGTTATATTTATAGAAACTGAATAAAAACTTCAGTCACATCAACAAAATTTAATGGGAAAACAATATGGTGATGATACAGTGATAACTTTTGCATAACATGCCTAATTAAATGGCTTTATCATATCAATTAATTGTTTGTTAGGTAATATTTCAACATGTCCACTGTGAGTCTAAAACACAACTCACTTGGTGGTCTAAAATTTGATGACACCCAAGTTAATGGAGAACAGTTTGAAGCATGAAAATAATGGAGTGATGGTGCATTATTAACGTTTGCACGACAGTGCTTAATTGAATGGTTTGTATCAAAGTTTATAATATGTTATGCTACGTGTCCACTGTGTGTCTGCAACACAACTCAAGAAGTGGTATACAATAGACACCAAAGTTAAAGGTGCAATTCATGATTATGATATTATGAAAACTTTACCTCTTTTCTAGCTAAATAAAAATCCTCATATCCGGTAATGTTTGCATACTACACTTATAAACAATGAATATCTCAAGTGCTGCTAAGGCTCTGTCAAACATCATCGTATAGAGCCCAAACGTACAAATAACATACACTGTTTCGGTCATTGAAATACATGTATATCGATTACCAAACCAGTGTAAGTTATCCGCCAATTCATTATGTGTAATGGAGCCCTAATCTTGATCAAAAAACTGAATACCAAAATGCAACAGATGGCTCAAAGTCCACAAGATTTGTTTTTGAGAAGATTGGCAAAAAATCTTCACATCGTCCCCATGTTTAAACATCCATTTGAAACACACAGGGTAAGGTTAATGTTGTTCTATACAATGTATATGCTCTGAAATTGTTTGGATAGGGTCATTTTATAGGATGGACTTAATTGGGTCACCGTTGCATTCATATAGCCAAAGAAAATATACAAGTCCATGGATTTTTACAATTTAAACAAGGCCTGGGACTAAAACCCAGATACCTGACTGAGCTAAGCTTACCCAGATAGAAATTTTCATAACCAGTAGTATAAAAATCCATGATGTAGTGATTAACTGGAAAAAATGTTTTGAAGTTACTTAATTATAATAAGTAAAATTTCAAAAGCTTTGATGTTATCAGAAGGTAACATGTATTTTATGATGATTACATACTTACACCAATGCCAGTGTTTCGTTTACATCCTTGTAACATTCTAATCAACCCATTAATCTGCATGTTAGGGTACCCGGCTACTGGTCCGAAAATTAAGTATGCCGCCCAGGTACTAAATTACCTGTAAAGTCCCATGCTTAATTTAAACTAAAGGGTTCTGTGGGCAAATTTGGTGTGCACTTGGGTTAAGTCTTTCACCTAAATGGTAGCCATATCCTAATCCTATACATACACATGTCTTTCCTGTGTGAAATACATTTTTGAAAAAAGCGGACTTGGTCCTTTTTGCATGCTGGTATTGCCAGTTTGCATATTTTTTGGTTGGTGTTATTTTATTCACTTGATATTAATCGAATAATGTACTGTATTGATAAGATTGGGTGGCTTTCAGTTTGAAAAAACTGATTTATGGAATTGTGACCAGACAGATTTTATGGCAACTATTGCATGATACATTTATAATAATACCTCACTGTAAGTTTACAACAGAACTTCAAAAGGTTACCACTTGGCATATTTGTGTAACAAACTGTTATACTTCACTGTAAGTTTACAATAGAACTTCAATCAAACAGTTACCATTTCACATATTTTTGTAACCAAGTAAAATGTTACGGGCAATTGGTATTAATCATACAATGCATAAGATAATAGTTTTAGAAATGTGACCTAAATTGGAATTGAACCCAGGATTAAACACAAGGCCTATGACATTTGACCATGGGAGGATAATGGAGCAAGCAACACGAAAGCTTGGAATGTACATCCATTGTACATCGATGTATATTCAAGGAATAGAGATTTTGTCTACATGATGATGAGTCAACCAGATGTGAATTAATGCTGTGTATTCAAGTGCATGTACGTGTTCCGCTTAAGCGCCCTACCAAGTCGCTCGTCAACACACACAGTGTGTAAGGCGCACAAACGTATCGAGTTGAATGTTCATAGATGTGCATCCGAAGCGCTCCTCGAGTATATCTTGCCCCATAAATCACTTTCAAACCAGACTATCACTATAAACACTTGTTCATGCTTTGAACCATGACCGAAAAAATCACCACACGAAAGAATTGATACTTTTGTCATGGGAAGTGCTTGAACCAGTAACCTAACTGTTACACAACCACCTCAAAATTGAATAGCATACAAATATTAAATGTGCAATAAGTAAATTAAAAATTTAATGACATCAATTTTTGAAATAACCATTGCACTTGGTGAAGTGGAGTGAAATTGTGCATTTCAACATAATGATGGATTTTATAACTATTGGATGAATACAGGCAGTCAATATTTGTTTTATATCATGATATGAACCAGGTTGTACTCTTAGCATGCAGAAGTAAAAATAATTGAAAGTCTCTAATCGCTCCAGTTATGTATCAGCTCTACCAACTGAACACATTGGATTTCATTGAGCTACTTCATATCAGCTTTTGCTTAAGGCTGCGATCACACGATCACATAGAAGTATACGGTATACACTCTCGGAAAAGGTGCTCATATTTGAAATTGGCAGGTAAATTATCCAAGTCACTAAGAATATGAGTGCGTCCTCTATTCGTGTATAGTAAAAACCGTACACCGTATACTTCTATGTGATCGCAGCTTAAATCACATATTGAAAGAGTAATTAGCCGAGCTATACAGCATGACAAAGCTCACATGATTTAACGAGTTCACAGCAATAAACGCTTGTGTGGGTTGTGCTTGCTGTGGTGCGTCAGCTCAGCTGGACTCGGCTGACAACTCTTTCTATATATGTGACCAGAGCATTATCAGAAGACGATATATGGGATCTCTCTGTGAACCTTATTTATTTGTGATATGTTATATCATAATTAAAATGTGTTACAGTACAGTGATACAGTTATGTAGGCCAAACAAAATTGTTTGGTTGCCCTCCACAGCTTTTTTTCAGAGAGGGTCGGTCGATCGTTTTTTGGTTTTTATAATACTCTTCCACGGACTGCTAGGTCGATCGGCCGCTCCAGCCTTCAAAACTTCCCCCGCGACATCCAAATCAAATTAAGCGAATACTTCTGACATAGTGATTTGGGACATCCTAAACATTTTGAGGGTTGAATAACGAAAAAGCAAAAATATAACTTTTTTTTAGTTTTCGGTAAGTTTTGCATATTTTTTTAGGGAAAAAAATATTTTTCAATAAAAAAAATAGGGTCGGTCGGTGGAGGGCAACCAAACAATTTTTTTTTTGGCCTTATTATAATAACAGGTGAATCAAAATTAATTAAAACCTTAACACAGATTTCAGCAAAGTAGAGAACAAGACTTTCAAAGTAAATATCCACTCTTAAAATACTTGAAAACTTTTCAGATTATAGTGAATTCTTGCATGCATGACTATTACTAGTTCTTATACTTTTAATGCTTTAAGTTTAGGTAAATAATTTATTTCTATCCATTTCAGGTGTAATCATAAGCGCCAGATAAGCAAGACAATTTGTCGCATACACAACAGTTTATGAAATACACACGGTCATTTAAATAATAATTATTTAGATTTTTTAAAAGATGAAAATGTGTAAATATACATGCATTTACATACAGACAATACACAACTAAATATGAGGTAGTCAAAAAGACCGGAGGGCGTGCTGTTTTTTTTTGTTTGGTTGGTGTTTTTTTCCATGAAAACACAAAGGAAATCTGGCACCAATTTATAATGCCACAAATATATGCATGGAGTTTTACTTCGCACCATAACGGCAAATTAAAATATTTCAAGTCAAAGAACTGTCACACAGGCATGATTATCTTCATGTTTTTGCCTGAATTAAGCTTGGATCTTCACTGTACAAAAAAGTATTGCGAAATTAACATTTTCAGGCAAATTTACAAAAAGCCATAACCATCCCTGGTCACACCTACGTAAGGCCAAAGAAAAAAAAAGGTTTGTCTCAAAGCTGACGCGCGCATTTGTAAATTCAGGCGTTTTTGAAAAAAAGTAATGCGGAAATTTTTTTTTATTTGAAGGGGTTTTTTTTTTAATATTTTCCCCCAAAATTGGGGAAAATTTGTGGTTTTTTTAACCCAAAACGAATTCATATTTCAACTTTGATTCGTCCAAAATCTTGCGGCAAGCTCGTATGAGAAAGATTGCAACTGCTGCTTGTCATCTATTTACCCTTTGCATAAATTGTGTTCTTGTGTCGACATTGAGTGTACGTTACTACAACTTTTACTACAGGCTCATAGACTTTGTGTTGTGTATTTTGTGAAGAACAACCATCCTGCTTGTTGATTTGCTTTCGTGATCTCGTGGCAGTTATGGAGGAGAAAGTAACTTTAAGGATTGAGTTGCTTTGCGGAAAGTTTAGAAAATGGTTTCTGCATGAATCGTTGAACAACAAACCCCTCAAGAGCGAAGTAGTAATAGACATTACAACTATTTACAATCTATTTACTGGCTTAGGTATAGTTGATAATGCTGACGGTGTAGAATTCGACGCATTGCATGCGATTCGTACAGACAAAGTTTTGAATCTTAAAAAAAAAAAAAAAAAAAAATGCATTCCGCATTACATTTTCAAATCACCTTTGAGACAAAACATTTTTTTTTTTTGGCCTAACCATCCACAACAAAACTCCAGTTAAGTTGGACCCTGGTCAATTTTATTTAATTTTACTGCAGATTCAATAAAACATATCCGCAGATTTAAATTGATATTGTTTGAGTTTCATGCGACTCCAAAAAGAGGAGTTATAATTCTTTGAAACCTCACGTGTCAGGATAGCTACAATTTATGCACATTGCCAATACAATTTCATCTTGAAAATTTTACGTTTTTAGATGTTTTGGAGTTTGAATACAAGATTGGCACCAGAGAGCTTGTGTGGTCTAGTGTAACAGAGTGGACTCCGAATCAGTAGGTTATGAGTTCAAGCCCCACTACAGTCAACAGGATTTATTCTTGATTGTCATATCAACCCGAGCGTATTGAGGAGCTGTTGGGGTATATGCTTCATTCTGAGTCCAGCGATTTTGATCTCTGCACCATATGACTTGATACGCGATCTTGAACTTTTAAAGCGCACTTCTCATAGTGCATGTAAAAACTGTGTATCGAGGGATGTTGCATGCTGCGATGAAATCGCTGGACTTTGAAGGCACCGATACTGTCACAATCTAAGTGCTCAAATTGGCCTTGCCTGCAGTCAAAATCTAAAAATTTCCTAAAAACGACATAATATTAAGGGCCGTGAGCATCTTTGGGCGGATACTAGATTGTAATAAATGACCACAATTATTAATATGATGTTTTGTATGGAGTTCAAGAAAGGTACATGAACTTTCAAATCTATAAAAATGTCAATTTCATCAGATTAGGCCACACTAATTTAATTGTTTGTCTCAACGCTGCCGTGCCCGTTAGTTTAAACATGCCCATTAACATCGCCTAATTGTCGAAATTTGAATTTTTCTTCTAAATATTTTTTTCATTTTTCAATTTCGTCAAATAAAAACCCATTGAAGATCACTAATCGTGTCCTGTGGATCAAATGCAAAATCATTATATACAAGTAAATATCAATAGATGGAAAATGAATGGCGAAAATGGCAGGTGTAACACCTGATATAGTTGGAAAATTTTAAATCAGGAGGATGCAAAGTGATTTAAACCGGGACCAAGGCAGGCATAACCTTCCCAAGTGCTTTGACAAACTCATTAAGTCACGTGACCGTGATCCCATCAGCGGTCACGTGACCACGGAATAAACATCATTTGGCTCTGAAGGCTGGTGGATGCTGGCCGCAAGCTACCAACGCTACAATACAAAGTCGTGAGACGTAAGTTAAACTCTCTTTCAATATGGAAAATTTTACTTTTAAAAAAAAACACATTCCCATTAGGTTTTGGAATTTAGGTGAGCTTTGACACAAACAATTAAATTAGTGTGGCCTTACGACTGTTATACATGTATTTTGTCGTAAATCTAAATTACAGGTGGTTTTGTGGTGGATGGTCACATACATGCAATGATATACAGAACATAATATTGCAACAGTTAAAATAATGAGGTCTACAAAAATGGGTTCTTGAGTCCTTTGAGATATTGATGCAAAACAGCACTATCCACGGATGCAAAGTTCAGCTAACTCAATGATGTGGTATAAGAACCTGGGCCTGTGATTGAGAAGACAAGAGAGAAACCTTTATTCTCTAGGTAAAAAGGAGATGAGGTTACTGCAGATCACCACTGCAAACTGCATTATCATTAATAAGAAAGTAGGAGAGTTTAAAAGTCTGATTCCTTTTATCTGGTTGCGGTTGCGATTGCGTTTTGCACTGTAAGGGTACTAGTAATTGTATAATTTAAAGCATATGATTGAATGGGATAGATCTAGTTGAAGCTGGGATTCAATTTTGACCGTCGTTTTTAATGCGATTCAGCATACGTTCTGCATGCGATGTGTTTTGAATCAATATAATGGTTTTTAACGGGAGTGATTCCTTTTATCCGGTCCGTTTGCAGTGCAGCTATCCGGAAACCCATGCGTTTACATCGTCCCTGGAGCGATTCATCCATTTTGAATGCGTTTTGGTCATGCGAATACTTTTCAATTAGAGAATATGCTAAAATGAAACTGCATTAAAAACGGACGAACAAAATTGAATCTCAGTTTCCAACCTGATATCAGTCATCTCCATTCAATCGTGTGCTTTAAATTATACCAGTACCCTTTCAGTGCAAAACGCACCGCAACTGTGCCGCAAACAGAAAAAAAGGAACCCAGCCTTAAAAGTAGGTATTAGCTTGTGTTTGAATACTTTTGAGAAACACACTGGTGCACACTTTGAATGCTTAGCAATCACATCCCCGGTTCGAATCCTACCCTATCAAAAATATATTACTCAGTTCACCAAAACTCTCCGCCAACGGAGGAAGAAAACAATAGAAATGGAGCCGATATGGGGCTTGCCCGCCCCTTGTCCGGCCCGTAAATTCGGACACAAAAACCCCACAAAACGTCGTCAACGTAGAGATGCGGCGTTTCACGATGCACAAAACACTCGACCAACATAGTCATTACACTCTCTTACAGTCATGAATCAATAGTTACTTGAATAGGAACCAGCAAGCCATTGCGAGGTATCGAGTCTGTGGTTAGTTAAAAGTTTTTATCATCAAAATGTGAACTGTAAGAAGTAATGTGTGGAGTAGAGAGTTAATGAAAGTTGAGTTCCATTATGAAGTATGGTGAAATAAAAATTACCAAGTGTTTGAATCGATGTTTTGCTCCGAGAAGAGGGAAAAAGTATTGCATTTTGAATGCATGGTATGTGATATTACGTCCGGTCTTTAATTCGATCCTGGTTCACTGAAATCGTTCGCCCAAGTATTTTAATGTGCTGCATTTTAGGGCCTATCCATTTACCATTCGTTAGGCTACTGTTTTGTTTTACCGGGTATTTCAATATGTTAAAGCCTTGGTTGGTAGAAAAACAAAAGATTTTACCTGGGATTTGTATACATGATGCCGAGTTTTGTGCTCGCAGTTCATCATGAAAAACTTTCGTAAATGACATTGAATTAAAACACAGATGAGTGAGATGACAAATTTCGACATGTTATTTTTATTTTGGAACTAGCCTAACTGTTATAATATTTATTAGAGCTGCTTATGTTTATAGATACTTATTAAGTTATTTATTATGAAGATTTATTCTGAGGATTATTCTCCCAGTTTCATTCACGTCCAGTCAAATTGAGGATTATTCTCCCAGTTTCATTCACGTCCAGTCAAATTAAATCGATCAAACATTGTCGAAGTTTAAATCGATCAAGTAGGCTATTAATTAGAGACTTAATTCACTTACTATTACTAAGCAGATCGTTAATTCCTCACAACCCTAACCGCAAAAATTTATATTATGACAAGGCATTTGTCAGTTTCTTGTAATAATTATCTGGGCGCGTGCCGGGAATCTCCCAAAATTATTCAAGTACTAAATCTCACCTTGACTGACTTTAAAATATGTTAAATCAGCAAGTGTAAATTTATTCCATAATGATCCCTTTAGTAGTTGTGCATCTTGAATATTCATGCTCCTGATGATTAGCTGACAGAATCAGAAAAATAAATTCAGAATCAATTCCATTGTAATATTGCATGACAGTAGGCAGGCTACGTGACCGCATCGAATTATCTCGATGTTCAAACTTGACTTCAATCACATTTTGTTCCCCCTGGTCGAGCCGGTCCTTTCTCTCTTTCCCAGGCCGGCCGGCCTGTTGTGAAAAAAACACTAGCCCTCCATATAAACATTAAATCACTGCCTCTCAAATCAGATACCCCGTCCCAGAGTCATATCATGTGAATGGAAATTGTTGAATCCTACAAACGGCCAAAGGAGTCAGAAGGTGTTACTAGCGCTTGTAACATATTGCAATACCAATAAGACCATGAAGACAGGGAACAAAAGAAACGAGTTTGGTTGTACACCGCCCTAATTTTCAGATTTCCCAAAAAAGTTTTGAGAATTCTGATCTTTTGAAAATATTTTTAAGTGTTTGTTTTCATTTTGATACTGTTTTTAAACTTGTTTATAGAGATTTTTTTGGTATTTGCATCTTTATCATAGAGGCCATAATTTGGTGTAGCTTTGACTTATATTTGAAAAAAATTAACAAAAAAATCATACTTACTCAAAAAAATGTTGTGGAGGACAACCAATCAATTTATTTATTTTTTGGCCTAACTGCAACTGTGGATTTATCCAGGGAGAAGAGGCACCTCCATCATGGTTATGCTGAATCTGCTTTGGGATAGGTCCCTTTTAAAACCAGCCTGTACCCTGATCCCATTTTATTGTGGTTTCTACCAAATACTCAATGACCCCATTTGTTCAGATACTCAAATTAATGGGACTCCCTTTTTTTATATTCTTCCCTGGCATTATTATCTCTGCTAAATTAAATTTAAGTAAAAGGAATTTGGATTTTAAATTGAAAATCAATTTTCCAACAAAGCTGTCAGATCACCAAGTTTCATCTTCATGTATGATGCTCTGTTTCAAAGTTTATTGAAAAAGTGTTTGTACTAAATGTTGACCCCCCCCCCTGTCTGGTATATTTTAATACATTTCATGAAAAATGCTTAGTGTAACTGTCAAACCTGGTAACTGTTATCAAGCTTTTAAGCTTTTAAAAAAGTTTTCGTTTGATAGAAAAGTATGTTTTTAAGTCTATATTTGTATAAATGATTTTTAATTCTTTAACGATTTTGACATGCGTGAAGTGTTGTGGAAAGTGATGATTTTTATCATTTTTTATTTTAACACCCGACAAAGTGCACAACGCAATGTTGTTTATCGTATATCCACCGGTTGGGCTTGGAACTTGTACAAAAACCTATTTTAGAACATGTCTGACCCTTTTGTTCCATTTGGCTTCTCATAAGTGGGCGTGGTTTACATCTTGTAGACATG